>JBAMBR010001318.1:0-66667 GCA_037044475.1 Zaprionus obscuricornis
ATAAATAGAAGTTGGAGAAGAGGATGAACATGCAAATGTTGCAAATGATATTACCAGCAAAAAAAAAAAAAAAGTAGCATAGTTGTCTTCGACAGGCCGAAGATTTCATACCCTTGAAGAAAACTTTTAATACAGAATAATAATTTTTGGCCGATTTTTCCTACGACTTTTTATTATTAGATGGCACTACAACCCATTTCGGGTTTTGGCCGACCTGAGCATCTCCCTCCAGGCGCCTCTGCTCTTCGCGCGCCTCCTCCAATTAGAAATACCCAGTAGATTGAGGTCCTGCTCTACTTGGTCCTTCCATCGGAGATTTGGTCGTCCCCTTCGTCGTCGCCCGTAGTCGACTCTCGCTTCGAATACCTTCTGAGCTGGAGATTCTTCATCCATACGCACAACGTGGGCGAGCCAGCGAAGACGTTGTATCGTGATGCGCCGGACCACGTCCACGTCGTCGTACAACTCGTACAGCTCGTGGTTCATCCGAATGCGAAAGTCGTCCCCAATCCGAACGGGACCAAAGATCTTGCGAAGAATTTTTCTCTCGAACACTCCAAGCGCTGCTGCATCTGTTATTGACACTACCCATGCTTCTGCGCCATATAAGAGCACAGGTAGGATGAGTGTTTTGTAGAGTGCTAATTTTATTCGGCGAGAGAGGTCTCTATTGCACATTTGCCTACTCAGAACAAAGTAGCACCTATTGGCAAGTGTGATTCTTCGCTTGATCTCCAGGCTGACGTCATTTTTGGTGTTAATGGCAGTACCAAGGTACGTGAACTCCTTGACCACTTCGAACGTATAGCTGTCTGCTACCACATGGGAGTCTAGGCGCCGCGCCTCCTTGCTTGTCGACAGCATATACTTCGTCTTGCCCTCGTTTACCGCCAAACCCACTTTTGCTAACTCTTTTTCGATTGCGGAAAATGCAGCAGTGACATCACGCTTGCTGCGGCCAATGATGTCAATATCATCAGCGTAAGCAAGGAGCTGGACACTTTTATAAAAAATAAAATAAAAATGTACACCGGCTTTCCGCAAGACCCCTTCCATCACGAAGTTGAAGAGGTTGCACGATAGGGGGTCGCCTTGTCTGAAACCTCGATATTGAAAGGTTCGGAGAGGTTCGTTCCTACCTTGACAGAGCTGATGGTGCTGCTCAATGTCATCCTGCAAAGACATATCAGCTTTGCAGGAATACCGAACTCAGACATGGTGGCATATAGGCGTTCCCTTGTCGGGCTATCGAATGCAGCTTTGTAATCGACAAAGAGATGATGTGTGTCAATTCCATTTTCGTGGGTTTTCTCCAGGATTTGGCGCAATGTGAAGATCTGGTCTATGGTGGATTTACCAGGTATGAAGCCGCACTGATAAGGTCCGATCAGTGTGCTGGTATACGGCTTCAGTCGTTCACATATTACGCTCGATAGGACCTTATATGAGATGGCAATCAGGCTGATTCCCCGGTATTTGGCGCATATCGTCGGGTCGCCTTTCTTCAGCACAGGGCAAAGGACGCTGAGATTCCAATCGTTGGGCATGCTTTCTTCTAGCCATATTTTGCAGAAGAGCTGATGCATGCACCTTATCAGCTCTTCGCCGCCGGCCTTAAAGAACTCTGCAGGCAGTCCATCAGCACCGGCTGCTTTGTTGATTTTTAAGTCGCATAATAGCAACTCGGACCTCGTCATGGCTAGGTAGTGGTATATCCACATTGTCGTCGATTGGTGGAATCGGGCTGCTTCCTTCAATGGCGGGATTGGTGCCGTCATCGCCTGCTAGCAGCTTGGAGAAATGCGCCCTCCATACCCTCAGCGTGCACTGCGTATCTGTAACCAGATTTCCATTTTCATCTCGACAGTTAGATGCTCCGGTCTTGAAACCTTGTGTCAGACGGTTGACTTGTTGGTAAAATTTTCGAGCATCATTTCTGTCTTGCAACACCTCGAGTTCCTCGCACTCTCGCTTTTCTTGCTCCCGTTTTTTCCGTCTAAAAAGTCGCCTCTCTTCCTTCCTTTTCTCCCTGTAACGTTCACACGTAGCTCGCGTTGCGCCAGACTGCAGCGTTTTTCTGTAGGTGGCGTTTTTTGCCGCAGCTGCGACGCGACACTCCTCGTCATACCATTGGTTCCGTGTGGGGGTGCGCTTGAACCCAATGGCTGTTTCAGCAGAAGCTCGCATGGAGTGGGATATGTGCCCCCAGAGTCCGCCGGCGTCAACAGGGAGAGGGGTAGGTTGGTGGAGCAGTTTCGAGAGGTGACTGGAGTAGGTTGTTGCTGTCCGTTGTGATCGCAGCCTAGTGACGTCAAGCTTTCGTTGCGTGATGGGGCGTACGTTTTTCGCTCGGCATAGCCGCATGCGTGCGACAAGATAGTGGTCCGAGTCTATGTTGACTCCACGAAACGAACGCACGTCCATCACGCTTGAGGCATGCCTTTCGCCTATCACAACGTGATCAATCTGGTTGCGCGTTTTTTGATCAGGGGACAGCCATGTGGCCTTGTGGATGTCGAGGTGCCGAAATCTGGTGCTACTCACTACCATGTTTCGCGCCGCGGCGAAGTCAATCAGCCTGAAACCGTTGTTCGAGGTGGTCTCATGGAGGCTGAATTGACCGACGGTGCGGTCAAAGATGCGTTCGTGCCCAACCTTTGCGTTGAAGTCCCCGAGGATGATCTTCACGTCGTATGTGTCCTCGAGTCTCGCATAGAATGCATCCTTAACAGCATCATCCTTCTCCTCCGTCGGGGCGTGCGCGCAAATTATGCTAAGATTGAAAAATCTAGTTTTGACGCGGATTGTAGCCAGCCGTTCACTCACTGGGGTGAAATTGGAGACGTGGTTGCGAAGTCTCCGGCTTACTACAAATCCGCATCCAAATTCGCGCCTCTCCGCATGGCAGTTGTAGTATATATCGCAGTTTGCTCGTTTGGAGCAACCTTGTCCTGTCCATCTCATTTCCTGGATGGCGGTAATGTCAGCCTTTAATTTTTCGAGGGCATCCACCAGTTGGATAGAGGCACCTTCTCAATTAAGGGTTCGGACATTCCAGGTGCATATCCTTAAATCGTAGTCCTTTTTCGTTTTGCGGTTGTCGTCAACATAAGGGGGGATCCTATCCGAGGCTTTCGCTTTGATTTTCCTTGGGCTTCTTTTTTCCGAGGCGGGTTCCAAACCCTGCGCTCAACCATTTACCGTCCGGATGACTCGCTGCACACATTAGCTCACTATCTAGCGGATGCTGAGATAGCTACCCAGAAGGTGCCACGAGCAGGCTGTGTGTCAACTTGCAATCATTCGTAGGCAGAGATCGCACTGGCGGCCGCCAAGTTGACCGCAATGAGAAACTTTACTCTGTACGAATGAAAGCCATCCCATCCATTTTCTTATGACTGCTGTATCATATATTGGTGCGATTTTATATGGGTCCAAATTTATATGCGTCGTGAGAGTCAGCACTAAACTAAAATCATGTAAGTTGCAATTATATAGCTTAACAAACACAAAAACTATCATTTTCGGCCGAATGTTAATATTATATGTGAGCTATTTGATTTATTTGTACGATGCGGCCGATTCAAACTTATGTACGACCCTTGGACAAGAGAGTATGTACATAAAGTTGGATGGCTTCTAAGCTTAGAGACTAATTTGCGTTGCGACAGACGGATAGATAGATAGACGTAAATGCATGTTTGGATCCAGCTCTCAATACAGATTAAGAATATACATATACTCTTCTGGGTTTGTCACGCTTCCTAAGTGGTGGTTCAAACTCCTGCCTACACTCTTCAAGGGTATAAATATCTAATGAAGCCTTTGAAAAGGAGTAAGATAGAATGTATGGCAAGTAGTACGGAACGGTGTATGACAAGAAATATAACAGACAAAGTCAGGGAATAGAACTGGACATATTGATAAAAATTTGACATCGAACCGATTGAAAAAATGGTAGAAATCTGACGAAGAAGAGCATACCACTTCGAATGTCTAAAGCAGCAGAAACATCTAGGGATGTTTTCAATTGAAACTTGGTACAGATGTTAGGGATGAGTGTACCAACAAATAAAAAAAATCGATAATCGAAAATATGTTGCCCGCGAAATTTGAACCTTACACCTTACTTTTTGAACACACCTCGTATGGCAGAAATCTGGCGAAGACTGTGACTTGTAATTTTTACATGGAATACTCTATTAACAATTATGAGAAACAGAGCGTGAATGAACATGCATGACAGAAAATAGTGTTCAGTGTAAGGCAGGGATTGTGGCAGGTTTTGATGGCTTAGTTATGCATTATCTTTTAATGACACCCACAGGTAACCATAAAAGTGGCAGCAACTGCAGCCAAGCGGCAACTGTGCTACTTCCAGGGGCACTTGAGCTCATTCGACATATGCTGACAAGTGCTGCTGCTACTGCTGTTGCTTCTGCTGCTGCTGTTCTGTCGAACACTGCACGACACGTGGCAGCTGCAGCTGTAACTGGGATTAGGATTGAGATTGGGATTGCGACTGGGAATCGAACGTTTGTCGGTCACGTGCAGCAACTTCAGTTTACAACCAGCTCTCAATGACTAAGGGGTGCTGGGCGATGGGAGAACGTTGCTTGCAGTTGAACGCTTTGCCAACTTAATTTTCGTTTGACTGTGTACCTTACATGACTGGGAAATACACATATATTCTTTAGCCACGTAAAGCCGATCATGGGAGGCATCTTGTTGGCTTGTCTAAGCTAAGTTAATACTTGGTACGAGGAACTTTAATCTTAAATGTGATGCGAGATATACGTTTTTCATATTTTCTTTAATAACATTCCAAATAATATGTTACCCCTTTTTATAAAGTTCTTAACATACGCCACTGTAGTTAATCACATCATCAGCCTCTACTTCAGCATCAGCATCAACATCAGCATCAACATCAACATCAACATGAAGGTTGAGTGACGCGTCCATTCACTTGGAATGGCAAACAAGTAAGCAGAGTATAACAGCATTTAAATGTTTCCCTATGAAGATGTGCCATATAGAATGCAATATTTGTCTAGGAATAATATTAAGCTTTTCGAAAATGGAAAAATAAGACTGATAAGCAATATTGAAAATGAAGTAATTTTGAAAACATTTCCATTGATCATTTTAAAAAATATGTATCAAATTCCTCCACTTAGTTAAACCACTCTAGAAAAAAGTGTGCACTTATTGAGCTTGGCTTCGGTTGCCATTTTAATTTTTGCCAATTGATTGCAATTTTTTTATGATTAATGCTGCGTGTGGATGAGAATGTAAAAAAAGGAGAAAAACGATAAGGAAGCGAATGAGTGCTGTGACTGCGTCAGAGTGTGAAAGATAGAGAGAAAAAGAGATAAAGTCAACGCCCCAATTGCACTAATACTCAGTTGCAGGCAATTTAATTAAAGTTTGCCTCGATACTTATGCTTTTCAGCTTTCGCTCTTGCTTTAATTCGCTTATCGATTTATGGAAGTGTTAACCAACACTGCAATAATTACGAATATGCATAATTGTTCAGTATTTACAATCAATTTGTGACAATTCGTGAAAGTTACAACAGTTATTTAATAGTTTCCCCTACAATGGCTGAAAATTCAACTTGTCTTTTAAAACATTTTTCACCGAGAGTTGTTCAGTTAACTGAGTTACTTGCAACTCTTATGTCCAAAGAACGGAACTTTAGAAAACTGCAGCAGGAATTGGCCAGTTCCGCAAATCAATTGACGAAAAAACAGATGAGTTCGTTTATAACTGAGATTGTAATAAGTTGCTTTGCGATATGTTTGAGATAATGGGAAATGTGGGTTGCATTCATGAAACCGCAAACCATGGCTGATAACAGACTTTGACAAGGATAGCCTTACCAAAATATATTCTGTGGAATCTGCAGCAACGAATATGTTTCATAATATCAATGAATATTTCTCATTTCGAGGTAAAGCTGCCACAGGGGTTATGAAACATCCACAAATCGAAGATTATCGTCTTTCCATCAACGAAATCGAAACCGAAAATGAATTTCTAAACTTATAGATATGTAATTATTATTCTTACCTATATCATGAAGTCTGTGGAATTCCGAAAAGACATGCAGTTCCCAAAGCCTTGGACTCTTAAAGAAAAAATTAAATTTCTCTTCATCTGACTTACAACTTGCATTTCTTAAAATTCTAGTTTAAGATCGAACTGTATTTTATCTAATGATTTTTAATGTTGACAACCTAAATTTAACTTGAATTGCTAACATTATGGGAACTCTGTTTATTTGCTATATATTTTCACCAAATTAATTGACCAGATTTGAGCCTAGCATATTAATGTATGTTACGTTGAACTCTGTAGTAGTAGTTGAGGACGAATTAAGGACGATTAATTGTTTATATATATATATGTATATTTAGATAGTTATATATATACAAATATACATGTATTTATTTAATTCTATATTTACGTATTTGTTGTTAATTAATGAATACAATAGTTTATTACATACTATATATACATACATATATTTTGTTGGTATAACAAGAAAATCAGAGTCGAAATATTGTTGATTGGCCGTCATGCGGTTATAGTGTCATCATGGAACGCCTGTTTCAGCTAACGCCCACATCCAATAATAATACGCTTCAACGCGTTTCACATTGATTTTGATATTTTTTTTTTTATATATATTCTTATACTGTTCAAAATGCAATGAACGTTTGCGGTATATAAATTTACAAGTAGTACATTTTCAAAACTAACACAATTCGTCGAAAGATGAATTTTGCGAAAATAAATGATTATGATTAATATATTTCTATATTGGATATCTTTCTAATTGTAGCTTTATCTTGTACTACTGCGTGATGTCATTATTTCAACCAACTTAATTAAAATCAAAATTGTATTTTTTTTTAACATATTTACATGCATTGCGTTTAATATTGTTATGCAAAATGCGCTTTTAATACTCCAGAAATTGATTTGCTGTAAATTTAAAACGTGTATGGAGTTTTGTTCAATTTTATCTGTAGACATTCATGAAAAGTCTTATAATTTTAGAAATCATATTGTTCTATTATAATACATCTAATTTATTTTAATTTTTGCAAACAAAGCCAACTGAATTCAATTAGATTTCAACCATAAAGTGTGACACACTTGGAAGCTCTTTCGTAAATTAACTAAACAAAGAATATTAATTTAACCGAAAAGCGTAATTCCCATGATATTAATTTATTCAACACTAAGAACACACCCAACGTTACGTTGCGTTGCGTTATGTTACTTTACAAAATATCTCCTTCCATTACTGCCTACTGAGTCCTATTGCCAGGCTCAAAAAGTCCATTAAGTCGACGGCATTCTAAGCACTTGCCAAACAATTAAAATAATTTGCCACATACTCGCAACGTCGTCCCTCAACGCAATGCATTGCCGACATCAGCACCACCAACAACAACAACCTCAGCAACAAGGTTTTTTTTTTTCTTCCTTTTCAAAGGCTAAAATTGCCAGCACTTAACTGAGACTGTACTGGCCAACTGTACTTTCAGACCAGAACTTGCCTAGCAAAAGTGTGGAGGCCATGGAGAACTTTATGTTAGTTTTGAAATGCATGAGCTTATACCCTAACCTAGAAATTGAAATGTGGAAATTGACCTTGCATTCTTAAATTATACAATTAAATTTCTCTGGCTAAGAAAAATGTTGTATATGAAAAAATAATTATAGAATTTTTTATATGGATGTTATTAACTCATAAACTTCATAAGCCCATGTATATTATTGGGGTATACCTGACTGCCATGGTCGTAGAAAATTTAAAAATTAATCACTGATTAATAAATAGTTAACTAATATGTTATAAAGTATTGTCTTTAATTTATTCAGTATTCATATCATTATTATTGGAAAATTACAACTATGTAAATTGAAGTCAATAATCAAGCAAGAAAAGATTCCATGGCCTTGCAAGTCTGAGTGGTTTAATCTAGGAAGAATAATTACTTAAAATTAGTGTTAGGTGGATATTGGTTCTGTATAATTAGAAATATTAGAGACAATATTCGATTTACATGCCTTTAACATTAAGTGATAAATTTCAACTGAAAAGAGTTTCGATTCACATGTTTGACCTGTCAGTTGATGCTGATATATAATGATAGTGCATACATAGGAAATCTATACATATATTTTGTTATCTGCTACTTCTACTGTGCACAACAAGCTACTATTGAAAGAGTGTACAAATTCGAACAATTTCCAAAAATAGTTGCGTTAGATGTAGGGTATAAATGTTAGACTCTACATTTGTGTTGTTGTTGTCGTTGTTGTGTTTGACTGCTGCTTTTACTATGGCTATGTGTGAAATATGCCACTTTAATGAGCCAACGTTGCGCAATGAGTGACGCTGTATATGAGGTGCTCTCCTCTTTCTCATCTGTACACCTCTGAATCACTCTCCAGTTACTCCTACCACGCCCACTACGTCAGGGCAATGCAGCACAGTGCAGTGCAGTGCAGTTTTTGTTGTTGTTGTTGTAGGTAAATCGACGTGGACTAAACTGAGAGCGTCCCGCGGCGCATGTTGTGAATGTTTGACGTTCAACAATTTGCATGACTGAAGGGGTTGAGGTGGGGATGAGTTGTATGTACAGTTAGGGGTGTTGGGGGAGTTGAATTTTCCCCTGGTTGCAGTGGCACTCAAGTGCTGTTGGACTGCCACATGGCCGCATGCCTCAATTGACATTTTGAATTGTGCAGCAGTTGAGTGCAAAAAACTCTGTGTATGTGTATGAGGATGTGAGAGAGTCCTGTTATGTTTGTATTAGTGTGTGTATGTACTAGTCTAGGATAATGCAAGGCAAAAACACGTGTTTAATGCATAAGTGCGAACGTGACGCTAAACTCATTTAAAGGATTACGAACTAAAGAGTGTGTATAGCAGAATAAGTGTGTGTGAGTGTTAGCTGGTGTATAAATGAGATTAAATTTTGTTGAAAGCAACGCGAATGGCGACAAAGTGCGGTCCGCACACTTTTTACACTCTTATTCAAAGTGAAATGAGAGTGTGAACGAGAAAGAAAAGCAAGAAGACGAGAAATGGCAAGGGAGGTTAACTTTATTTATGTATATGTATGTATGTATGTATGTGTATGTTTGTGTACACACATGTCTCTTTCTATGTATGTTCGTATGTCTCTATGTGAATGTGTGAATTTTGTTTGCACGAAAGTAGGTTAAAAGCACTTTTGGGCCATAGACACGCCCACACGCTATAGTCTCCAACAGCTGTCAGCTTGTTGTTATTGTTTGCATTTTGTCTTTGGTTTTTGGAACACTTTAAGCATCAAATTGTAACCCATTGTTTTCGTATTCATGTTAACCCCTTACTCCGTTACCCATTGCACGTTACCCCATTCATTCATTCTCTTACTTTTATTTCTTATCTCTTGTACGGCCCCAATAACCCCCTGAAGGCTGTTTGTCTACAAGCAATTGACTTTAAATTTAATTAATTACAATTTTATGCGCTGACTGTTTAATTCATCCAGACATTCTGCTCATTTGCTCTCTATTTCTCTCTCTCTCTATCTGTCTTTATCTCTTTCGCTCTTCTATGGCTTCTGTTTTGTTTACTTGTTTTATAAGATTAAATATTAAATATTTGTCTCTCTGTCTCTATCTGTCCGCATGTATGTCTGTTTGCCCGCCTGCTTATTTTGGCTTGAAACATCGTTGTGCACTTGTAAGCCAACTTTGTTCTAAGTGTGTTAATCGCCTGTCTTTAGCCAGGGTTGTCAGCTGTGTTTACCAACCACATGAATTGGCTTAAGGCTAATTCGGACTGCAAATATATATACTAAATATGCAATTATTACTAGCAAATTACATTAATATAATTAATATTTACGTTAATGCAAGTTAAATAAAAATGTATATTTTAAAATTGTTTGTTAATAAGTTTTTTTTCTCTCTTTTCAACAAAGTAAATACATTTTTTTTATTTTTACATTTTGAAAATTCTTTGATCATTTGTACATTGAGGTAAATATTTCACTAATTTTTTACATATACGAATATATATAAAATATTTAATTTATTTCTAAAATTATTTATTTTAATAATCTTAATCTTTAATAACTATGATTTTCTAACAATTGTTGATAATTTTAAATATTTTCAAATATAAATATATATTAATATAATATGTACATAAAATAGATAATATTTTTTTAATAGTTATTTTTCATATAATATTTCTATTTTTATTTCAATGTTCAGTAAATTTAGTTATTATAATTTTTAGATTTTGATTATTAATATTTTTTTTTGTAAGTTGTAAATACTAGTTATATCAATCATAAGAGAATTTTGTTGTTATTTTTTTATTCTTCCTATTTTTAGTAGTTTTTTGATCTAGCTGACAACCCTATCTAATCAATTCTATGCGGTGCTTTTGATGCCTTTGCACTCAAAGAGCTCAAAAATTGTAAATGTTTATTGACATTTTGGCAATTATTGTGCCAGTTGAACTTAAGCCCTAGCCGCATTTTCCCCCCTTACCAACACTCAACCCTTGCCACGCTCTATTCACTGTTGTCAGTTGCCAGTTGCCAGACTTGAGCTTATCAAATGTTATATTAATGAAGCTAAAACATGAGCATTCGATGGCACAACAACCTGCCACTGCGTGTGAGGTAAGTTGAGGAAATTCAACAACGGCAACAACTGGCGAAAACAACAACAACAACAATATGCGACTATCGCAATGATATCAGAGCAAACTGCAGCTGAAAAGCTTATCGATTCCCTTAATTCAATTATGTAAATTTATCTTAACGCGCTAAAAAAGACGACGAAAACGTTTAGTATTAACTTTTGACTATACCCTGTAAAAAAATTAAATGCGGTATGTTATGAATAGAAAAATATATTTTAAAATTAAAATATTACAAAATTGAGTCAAAGTTAATTTTAATATTCTTATTTTTTGACATCCAGCATAATTTCCATTAAGGGTTGTCGCTCGATTCAATTATGAATTACGAGGTATCTGCACGAACACGCTTATTGATTGCTCTCTTTCTCTCTCTCTCTCTTTTATTTTTTACCGTAATGTCTATCAATGTTGTCTCTTGCCGCACACAGGTGGTCACTGAGCGTGGATAATGTAGAGAGGCGCAAAGTCACAAAGGCAAAGAGAGAGATAGAGAGAGGGAGTTAATGCGACAGAGACAGAGGGATAGTGCATTTGCATACGTAGTTGGACATCGTAGTTCTTCGTTTGTATGTGTGTGTGTGTGTTAGTATAACATTTCAATGAGCCCAACGGGTGTCTAATTATGCAGCTTGACTAGTGAATACATTCACCTATTCTCCCCTTGCTTACAACATCCAGTTACATATGTATGTATGAGTGTGTGTGCATATATGTGTGTGCGCATCTATCTTCCCCCGACCTTTGTTTTTTGTCTTTCGTCTCATCATCGTTGTCTTTGTTCATCAAACTGTTTAGTAGGGGAAATCAAGATAAACTTTTAATTTCTGGTTAGGTCGTAAAAGCTGGACGTGGGAAGCATTGTGGTCGCCCTACTGCATGTTACCCTTTCCCTTGAAACTTCTATTCCATTTACTCATCACCCAACTGCCTATTCGACGGAGTTTTGTACAATTTATTTAAATTTAAACTGCAGTCGAGGAACGAACATAAAACTGAAATTTTATGAGCACACTTTTAATTGTCTATAGAAACCCTTTGGATAGTGTATAGGGTTAATTTGCAAGAGAGTCAAACCATGTGTTGTCAACTGTCTGGTTGATTTCCTATTCTTCCAAATCTTGGTTCCTTGTCTCTCGTCCTTAGTCCCTAGTCTTACCCTTTTTTCACTTAGCGGCCATCTGATAATTAGAAATTTATTAAGCTTAATTATGTGCCTCGAAGTACGCACTTTGAATATTTTTAAAGTTGCCTGATTAAAGGGGACCAAAAAAAGGGTTGAAAACATTTGCAAAAAAAAAAAACAACTAAAAGAAACTTTTTTCCATTGTGGTTGGCGTCATCATAAAAATAATATAATTTGATGCAAGCCAAAAAGTGAAAATAAACAAAGGAATTTACATTTGGGCGTAATTTGTTTTAGTGTTTCGTAATAAAAAACGTGAATTCGGTCAGGATGAAATATCTGGTGTCCTGGCCTGGCTATAAAATAAAAGCAAAATGGAAAACGAAACTTTTCTTCAGCGTGCTTAAAAAGTTTTCTTCTTAATGGTAGAATACAAAAATTATTTCATATTTATTTAACAATATTTAAATTATTATTTTTTGTTATTGCATATAGTGAGAGGACTTATTGGCGTGGGATTTTATTTGTATAGTTTTAATAGATTTCAAGCTTTCAGTTGGTACTTTTATCTCTTTCTGAATATTTTTTTTTTAATATTTCTTTAAAATATTACTCTGTTGTCAGTCATAAATCTTTTGAATAATTTAAGTCATGTTTGTTTTTTTTCTCAATCCATATCATAAACATATGCCCTATAAACGCCCAATCAAAAAGACATAAAACTGGATCCAAACATTTTTGGGAATGACATGAAAACTTTCAAAACTAAATACAGAAAATCGAAAAGAAAACTTTCAACTCTTTAAAGTTTAAACTGCAACTGATCGATGATCATATTAAGCTTTTAACCCGTTTAAGAATTGTATTTCCAAAAATAGAAATCAACACACAAACATACAGATAGAGAGAGACTGAGAGAGATTCAGTGTGAGGAAAAGAGATAGAAATGCATTTAGCGTGGGCTGTGCGAAGGAAAATTATTTAAAAACACATTAAATTTGCATATTTATGCGTCGAGTTGTGAGTTGACGTGTTTATAGAGCCCGGAATCTGTGGGCAGCCATGTGTCATATATACATGAGGTGATAAAAAACTTTTTAATTGGGTGTTGTACATAACGAAACGAAACGAAATGAAACCAAACTAAAAAACCAAATGAAACCAAAAAGAAACGAAATGGAACGTCTAAGTTTTTCATTTTGATATGCAAAAACATAGTGCAAGAAGTACATACATGTACATATATACACATACAGACTCCAGAACATATACATATACTATATATGTTATATCCGAGTTCTTAAATACATATACATATATTTGTATACTATGAAAATCTTTAGAAATACATTTCGACGGCAGTCGTGGCAGATGTGCAATGGAATACGTGACCAATGTGAAATCCGTTGACTTATGTCAATATGACGTACAATTCGTGTTCTGTTCGCGTCTTTTTTTTTTTTTGCCAGGAAATCGACTTGGAATCAAATGAAGATAGACAGCCCAGATGTCAGGACTACCCGAATACCAGACTAGCGGAACAACAAGACTGCTGAGATTGTCTGGTTTTGGCAAATCAAATAAGGACATGAAGCTTCTGTCTGACAGACGACAGAAACACACACAATTTTGAACTTTGAATTGTTCACTCTATAAACGTAAAACAGTCACAAGTCGCTCTTTAGGGTAACTATGGTATATAAATAGCTTATACTCGTCATATGTTGGCATATGCATATACTTCAATACACTTGCTGGAATCATGCGCCGCAAACTACGAAAACTCGTCGTTTTATAGATTTATAATGCTGAACTTTGTTAATATTGTTTCTTAATTTTCTAGCTTGCATATGTATGTATATACATATGTATGTAAATTGGGTGCAGTGCACTGAATACTCGTCATACAGCTGAAATTTGTTAAGACTGATTCTTTACGACAATTTATAGATTTATAATGCTGTGACATTTGTGCCTTTAGCTGTCATTTCAATTTCAATGCAGTCCAATTTTGAGCAGCTCTTCTAATAATAGTTCTTATGACTTTTGCAGGCTATTTGCATGTCCATCATTCAGTTGATATTTCAAATTTCTTGTTTAATTTATTTTCACGCCACGTTGTCAAATCATCACGTTGAAAAGTAGTTTGCACAATGGGAATTGAACGCTTAAAACTGTTCACAGTTCTGTTTCATGCGCTCCATATTTTATGTCATTGCTTTTCTCTATGCTCTTCCCTAATACCCATAGTCTGTTCCTTCCCAGTTTCCTATACCCTGTACAGCTGTCAACAATTTTTAAAATTGTTGTTAAAAAGCGTGCAGTTTTAATAAGCGCAAAAAAAACAAGAACATAAAAAAAAGTAAAATATATATTCATGTATTAAATTTTCCATTTTTTGCTATAATATAATATAATTTGTTCCCAGGCGTTGGCAATTGATAGCAGAAAATTGAATGTGCTTTTGTTGCTATTGTTGTTGTTGTATGAACAGTTAACACCTTTGCAATGGACACAAGGACTAACAGGGCTAACATGAGCAGGATACCAACTGGCTGCCTGTCTGTGCTGTTGTACTGTTGTCACTGCTGTCACTGCTGACGTGAGGGGGTCCATTCGATACGTGCTGCCACAAAATGTCATGCACCTGTCAACGGGCCATAATAAGATGCCAAAACAGTTGTGCGGTTTTTGAGGCTGACCAACAAGCTGTCTAGCACCGGTTCAGCAAAGGATAACAACAGGCTCAACTAGCCCAAAAGCCGCAGGACACGTCAGTACAATCCAATGAGTTTCTCGCGATTCAATTTCGGTTCAGAGTTGAAAGATTCAAATGTGATACGATTGCATATTGTGCGTATCTTTAAAGTTGAAAGCAAATTAATTATGATGAATACTTTTCCAGTACTAAGTGAATATTCATTATATTTTCGAAATTGTACTACAATTAGGGTTTGCCTGACTCTTTTCACTAACATTAAATGTCTCTGGTAAGTTTTAACAACATTATTTATAACTAAATAATAATCATACTAACTTTTATGTATACACTGCAAAGTTTAGGTTGCCTTAAGTCTTTGGCAATATCAAAAATACAATTGTAAAATAGTTGTTTTACCCGGTATTTTCAGGATATATAGAGGATATATTGACTTTGCGAAGTAGCAAATGTATGTAAGGCTAATAAAGAGACATGATCGATTGCACCATGTTCGCTATGAGGCTGTCCAGCCGCTTGATTACGTAGAACTTGGAGACTCAGAAATTAAATTAAGTTTGTTTTGGATTTTTGCCACGCCTCACCGCCTTCCGAAGTAAAACAGTGCACTACTGGCAAAATATTAAAGTTAGCTGTCTGAATTTTGGAACACATACATATAAACAGGACTGGTACCGGGTATCACCCAATCGAGCACACTCGACAGTAGTATTCTTACTTTGTAAATAAGCATTTTACTAATTTAAATTTGATTATATTTGTTATAGAATATGCTCAAGTCTAATATATTTTAGCTTATTGCTCATGTCCATTTAGTTTAACTGAATAAGAGAATGCAAATTGCCTTTATTGTAATTTTTTTTTTTACTTGTACTTCTTCTTTTCATCGTCTCTTGTCCTTTCTCTATTATCATCTCTCTGTCTCTCTCTCTCTCTCATATTATGTCTCTCATCTCGGTTTGTCCACTCCTGGAAAACTTTTGCCTTTGGCGTTGCGAGACTTGCCATCATCACTGTCCTCAGGAAAGGCAAGACTTTTGTCGCGCACACTTCAAAAAATATGGCAAGCTCATAATTTTAATCCAGCTTTCAGAAACACGCCCTCTCCCTACTAGCCCCTACCCGGCTATACCCTGCCTATCCCGACCACTTGCTGTTCACGCACAATGTGGCAAATTAGCAACAATATTTAAAACTAACTGGCAGAACGGCAACTCCCTCTGCTTCTGTTCGTCCTTTGGCTCGCCAATTATTTAAAGCTGAAACTTTTGCCATTTGCGACAGCTAGACAAAAAAAAATGACACGATGCAGGAGCGTGAATAAGAGGCGGTGGGGCCGCAGTAAAGCAAAGTTTATGTTAAAAGCTTTGCATTACGACCAGAAAACACTTGCAAGTTGCGCGAAGGACATCACGACAATGATGACAGAGAGCTTCAGTTAGTGGCAAGGGCAATGCGAGCTGGAGGATGAGTAAAAGAATGAAGCTTAAAAACTTGTCTACGAATGTTGCCACACACTTTTTTTTGGGTCACATTTAAATTTTCAATTTGCAAGCCTGACAGTTTTTAATTAAAAGCAAAAACGCAAAATAATCATTAATTTTTATTAGCCGCACTTTCGCCTATTCTGCATCCCACTTTTTCCTTGCCAGTCACTTGGCACGCCTCTTTTTCATTTTTTCGCCATGGTTCCCTTTCTAGGAAATAATCATAACTGCGGCTTCTAATGTGTATTTCTATGTTAATAACATCATTATCGGCCATGTTTCGTATCCTGTCGTCGTGTCTTCTTGTCTTCTAGTCCCGTTGTCTGTTTGTCTTGTTCTGTACTGTCCTGTTTGGCTTTTAACGCCTTTTGCCATTTGCCTTTTTGCCATTTCATTGTGCTTTGAGTCGTCGTTGTCCTTTTGGCTGGATGCCTAATGCAGACTCAGCCATAAGTAGCTGCGCCTTATCCTTGCCTTATCCTTATTGCCATCGTATCTTCATCTGCTCGTTCAGCTTTATTAGAGACTCGCTGCACCCTATCTACCATTACATGCTCTCTCTTTCATTCGTTTTTTGCCTTGACAGTCTGCTTCTGCTCTAGCTCTGGCCACGCAAATCCTGCCATCAAATTTACACAAATTTCAGCTCAAGTCCGGCCAGACGTCAAAAAGGAGTCTCGCTAGCTTTTTGTTATCGCTCAACGTGCCACAGAGAGCTTTGTTTTTCCCGACTTAGCTTTGTTTTTGTTTTTATGCTTCTTCTGTTTGTTGTTGTTGTTGCTTTTGTTGTTTTTGCAGTTTTTGTTTCAGTTGTTATGGCTTTTTCATATTGCCGGAAATTGTGGCTACCGGATGTGGGATTATGTTTTCAAGTTTGTACCGGAACTTTGACGCTTCACGGTTGCCGTCGTTGTTATTATAGTCTTGACTCCTGACTGAGCTATGTTACAGTTGGGGCTTCCGTTACGTTTCAGTTTCAGGTCCTGGCATTGTGACAGGTCAGTATTTTGTTGTTTTTTAATAATTTTGGACAAAACAAAATGCATTTTAAGTAAGTATTTGCATAATGTATGTCTAAGCTGAGATTTTAAAATGTTTCCTATATAATAATGGACGAAATTTTCTACATATAAATAAAACGGAAATACTTCTACAAAGTGCTTGTAGTATTTGCAGGCAGATCAAATCGATGAAAACCATTTTGAACACACCACTTCACCCACACCCAGACAAGCTACATGACTGGTACATAGTTAGAATATGTTTGTCTGGAATATGTGTGAAAATTTGGTACAGATCGGATAATGAACATGGAAGTTATACACATTTCAAATAACATAATTTGAGAGGCGTCTCTATAATATATATACATGTACATATATCTTTGGGCACCGAGTATTATATAGTCGAGCGTACTCGACTATAGCTTTCTTACTTGTTTTTCTTCCATTAATTCCATTTCTCGTCTTTGGTGCTAGCTTTATTTTGATGTCAATTAATTTCACACTGCTTACGAAAACTGTTGGTCCAACGCATTATTCACGCCGAGAAGTCCGAATTTTGTGATTTAGTTTTGCCCAACTTTTATTGACTTGTGGCGCCATTTTACTAATCGTCGTTGTTGTTGTTATTGTTGTCACTCTTGTCACCAGGCACCCGGCACCAGCAGTAACTGTTGCCGGAAAACTGATTCACTTTGGGCTCTCGTACTTAAAGTAACTAAGCGAATTACTTCTCAAGTCGCCAAGTTTTCTAATTATATCGAATAAATTTGTTTAATACTCGTCTTTCTTTTGCTGCCTCTCTCTTTCTCTCTCTCTCTCAGTCGTGTTCGCTCTCTGTTTCTCTTTATTTCTGCACTTCAAATAATTTACGCACAATGTTTGCCTACAGTTTTAAGCAGCTCACATAGCAACATAAACACTATTTTAATACCCTTCTAAATATTTAATTAATTTTGTATTTATATATTTATCAATTTAGTCATTAGAATTTTTGTGTATAAAATGTAAATTTATATTTTTTTTATAATTATCAAATTATATATTTCGAATTTATTAGAGTATTTTTTAAGAGTGCTTATCTTTTGCATTTTCTTCTTTGTTTTTTATGTTTTTTATTTATTTTTTTTTTGTTCTTGTTATTTCACGCCGATTCAGATTGTTTACTCTGGTGGAAATGTTAATTTCTGGACTGTTGACTGTGACTACGTTGATATTGCAGCAAACTTCACAGATTTGAATGATTTTGTTGGAAGGACAGCCGACAATTTCGACCATTTTCAGTCTTTTCGATCGTTTCAAACGATTTTTGTTGTTGTTGTTGTAATTTATTTGGAATTTTATTTAATGTTTTTCTTTGGATGCCTTTTGATTACTTGCTTCAGTTGTTCATTCAATTTCCGTCCTTCATTCTTTTGTTTTTTATATTTCCTTTTTTTTCTTCTTTTTTTTTTTTGTTCCCCTTAATTGGCTTTGGCTTCTTTATGCAAATTAAACGACGAATTTGCGCGTTTGACCAACAAAATGAGTTTCAGAGCATTGGCCGACTAATCTGAAGCTCATTTAGAGGTTAGAAGATTAAAGATTGAAATATCGATAAAAATACTTAAATTGAAATAAATAGTGCAATACGTCTATTCACTGTACAGTGATGCTCATTATTATTTAAATTTCAAAAACAATTTATAGGGAGAAATAAAACCGTGGCGAAATTAAAGCTAGTTTTAGCTTTAGTTAATAAAAAAATCATTTATACAACATTAATATTATTTATTTTTTACAGTGTACTCTCATGTGTGCTGGAGAACTTTGCAAGGAATTATGAAAGTGAGCGCGTACGTGTTTGCGTGTATGTGTGTGTGTGTGTGTGTGTATGTCTATCAGTGTAACTGTTGTCTATTGTTCATAACTTAATCCGACTCTTCGTACACTTATTAAACACAATCCAATCTATATCAAAGGCAAATAAACACTCGCAGAGGCAAACGTTCGCTCTGATACAAGCTGCCACCTGCCACCTGCCACCTGCCACCTGCCACCTGCCACCTGCCACCTGCCACCTGCCACCTGCCACCTGCTATCTGGCATCCCCCCCCCATCACCCATCCATACATCTACTTGCAACTGCAACACGAAACTGTCTGTCTGACCTAATTCAAGTTTGTTTGTCTGTGGAAATGTATCTGTAGAGTCAAGTAATCCTCGCGGCAAGCTAACGGCCCTCAAGCACAGCACAACACTTCACCTACCACTGGACTCCTTACTTCTCTTTCTCTTTCACTCTCACTCTATCTCCTTCAGTTGTTCACTCTCTCTCTCTGTCTTTCACTTGCTACTCGACAGTTCTTAATGAAGCAACGCACGTAAACAATAAGCAAACTTTGAAGCAAACATTTTGCACAAATAATGTTGGCTTTACAGCAGAAAAGAGAGAGAAAAAAAATAACATGTAGAAGAAATAGAAGAAGAGATACAAAGGAGGATGCCGATGCGGATACATGCGGCGTGATGTGCGCCGGCAGGAACTGGCACGAAAGGTCGTTCGTTTGCAAAAGTTTTTTGCAAAATTAGTTGCGAAAAGTGTGGCAACTCTGTGCAATGTTCCCTTCTCCCCCCCTCTGCACCATCAGTAATGACTTCTACCTCATCGCCCATTGCCTCATCGTTGGGGCCACGGCTTAGCTCATTAATTTTAAGGCACAAGACGGAAGCGTGCAGCCCGTTTCCGGTTAGAGCAAGACTTGCTCCAGTTCCACGTTATGCCTGCTGCTTGTCCTGCCTCTCGCTAACCGGAGACAGCCGCGACCATGTCACGGCTTTGAATAGTCCGTATTCGCAGTCGTGTTTGTATTGGTATTCGTTATTTTGGTATTTCTGAGCCGCACTTGAATTATGGCCAGAATTCTTTCAGTTCAAGTTGTTGTTGTTGTTGTTTTTATTATTATTGTTATTGTTTTTGCTGTTGGCTCTTAATAAGCCGCGGCTGTAGAGAAACTTTTCAAGTGCGCGAAATATGCGCAAATGGCACGCGATAGCAAAACAACAGACAACAGTGGAAGTAGAAGCTGAGATGATGGTTGCAAAAGTCGAGCGCTGTTAAAGAGTGAGGGGAAGTGGCTTAAAGCAAACCCTACAACAGCTGATGCTGCAACCGAGCAATGAATACGAAATTAATGTAGGTCGAAATGGCAAAGCATGCGACTGAAACTGAAATAGATTAATTACGACTCGGCATCAACTTGGCAAACTGGCAACTGGCAAACTAAGAGAAACTGTAAAGCCGGAGCATCACCACGGAATAGGGAATGGGGCATGGGTAAGGGGTAAGGGGAAACCAACATAACAGTGAACCAGCTGAATGCTATTAATTTCAGTAAATAAATAATTAGTTTTGAAATATTACTAAAGAGAAAGTGACACAAGTTTCGATGCCTGCATGAAAAGCAATTGAATTTATTCAACTGGAAGCCACAATATAGAATTTGAGAATATAGAACATTCACTATTCATTCACATATAATTAGCTTGGAAACTAATTTTGAAAAAATATATATAGTATGTATTTCTATATATTTAGTATGTAACTATATACATATATTTAGAAATAAACAAAGCTACTATAGTAATTACAAATATTTATATATAATTATAAATATTTATACATACATATATTTTATACATATTTTTTTATACATATTATATACATATATAATATATCATATAATATTTATGTAATATAAACAAAACCCTTGTAAGAAAAATTACAGTCGTACACATAGGGCATTAATGTACCCGGTGGTAAAGCTTTACTTACTACATATATACTACATATATGCAAAAGAAGGAGGCGTGGCAGTCAATATTTTAATTTAAAAAAAAGTAATATACGGTTTTAATAATAAATAATAATATTTCTATATATAATGTAATAAAATATGTTGAAGCTTCGAAATAATATTTAAAAATATATAAATTTATTGTATATAAATAAATAAATTAAAATAAATACAAAATTATACAAACTATAAATTTTATTTTTATGTACATACCATGTTATATGCATATAACTCCGATTTTCAACTTGCTTCGCATTGATCATTTATAATTTCCCTTGCAAGAGTATTTTATACTTGGAAATATAAAGTTCATATGATATTAATTGAATTAATTGAATATATTGCTATTCATTTTTCAATCCCATTCCCAATCTAGATTTCATGTCCGCTTTTTCTGCCTTAATCAGTTTCGTTCTTCAATTCTAGTTTCTAGTCACCTTTTTCAAAGACACAAATTGTTCTTTTCACTGTTTTCTCTTGTATTTGCATAATCTGTATAGTTTATTGTTTATTTGTGTTTATTTTTATAGTTGCACATCTATTAGCTTGTCTTTGTTTCTATCTGTGTGTGTGTGTGTGTGTGTGTGCGCTTTAGTTTCTGTATGCGTGTGTTAAGATGTTAAACAATGTGCGGTACACACATATTTCAAGCTGCAAATCCTTTTAAACTCTTGCAGCATTTTCATCTTTTCTTTTGCTTGCTACTTTCATTTGCCCCTCCGAATGATGCGACTTGCCATATGCCATATGACACATGCCACATGCAGCAGAGCCAGTAAAAGCAGCAGCATGAGTAAAAACTGAAAATAGCATTAGGCACAAAAAGGACCAAAGAGTCTTACACACATATTTGTTGTGCAAGGAGAGCAAAAGAAAATATGCATCACGGCAGAACAACAAACAATGAAGAATGCTGAGTGGGGCAAAGGGAGGATTACAGATGAGAGGAGACAGACTGAAAGTGAACGACTATTGGTTACCCTACATAAGTAAAATAAACAGCAACTTAGCTTTGCACAATAGAAAAAACAAGCTAAAATCGTTTCATAAAATAAGAATATGTATGACTGGGGAATGCGTGACTAGCAGATACTCTTTAAATAAGTAAACAAAATTTGTGTGTTTTTTCATTAATAGTTATAAATTCTAGTAAGGAATGTTTGCTAAATGAGACAAGTAGAAATCCTTGACTAGCAGTTATCATATAGGGTAGCAGTTACAGTCGAGCATTTTTATTATGCATTTCTAATACTAAGCAGTTATTACTATATAACTAGGAAAATATTAACCATCTCTATTAGCTGATATACCCGCGCCAATTACAGGGTATACAAATGAAAGCAAAGCAGCAAAAGAAATGAGCACTTGTTTGTTTGTCAACAGTTTTGTGCTGTGCAGTTCTTTTGTGGCCTGTCTAGTTTCCTGCCTAGTATCCTGGTCGTCCCCCTGCCCGTCGTCCTGCCTGTCCTTCATCGTTTTGCTTTCTACTTGCCTGCATTTGTTGTCAGCGCTAATCAAGCGCACATATGATAAACACACAACTCCATTGAGTGCGACAGAGAGAGAGTGTGTAATGGCAAAGGGAGACAAAGGCAGGATTGTCAAGACTTATGCAATTGTATTTTCTTATCCAGGCAACTTGCTTGCGGTCCCGCAGACCCCTGGAATTCCACCGTTTCCCTTCGCGTCGCTTTGCAGTCTTTTTATGCATATATTTCCTTCGCACAATTTCACAGGCATTTCAAATTGTAATGTAACGTTAATACTATGCCTTTAGTATCCTGAGAATCTTTAGTTCTTTCTGTTGAATCAATTATGCAAATACCAATTGCATTTTACAAATTAATCGACTTTTCAGTTACAGTGATGTGTCTGCATAAAACAACATTTTATTATGTCACTATGTCAGCAGGAGGTGAAAGTGTGACCGAAATAGATAGAGTTAGAGTTAGACGGAGCTAGACCCAAAGGAAGTGGTAGTGCAGGATGAAAGACAGTCTCGACGCTGACACGTTGACATGTCAAAGAGCGCGTAAAGTTTAGTGTGTTGCAAGCTGAAAGATCCAAAGATACAAGTATCAAAACAGCATTATATGCGCCTCAAGTGCTAGCTCTACATGTTTAGTCTACCAGAGACGTTTATCCAAGTATATTTGAAAATATTTGTAACATACCTAAAAATGTATTAGTGCAAATTTTAGCGCAGTTAATTCATTTTCTTTCCCCATCACACACACTGCATATTCACATTTGTTCTGTACTCATAGAGTACGAAAAGTATAATGACTTTGTGGCAGCTGGAAATGTATGTAATATGCAGTAGGAGGTGTGACAGGCGCCATTATGTATACAAATATTCTTGCCCAGTAACAACAGAGAAGTCCATTGGACTATTTATGTATATATGTATATTGCCATATATACATATGTATATACATATATGCATATATATGCATGCTTTGTACATATGAATGTCTCGATATCAAGGATTATAGGACCAAGGGGCATCAAAACAAAATCCTTGCATTAGTTTGATTGTTGATTGCAGATTGTTTTGAATTTTTGTCACGCCCCCAATGCACCCAAGGCCACCGGGTAATGAAAGTACGACTCTATAATATAATACACTGCAAGCACAAATTTAAGGTTAGATATCTGAATTTTGGCACACTAATAATATGAACGTTCTAATCTTTTTCCCATCAATTAACAAATTTGAATGTTATGATTAGTTAATGCGTCTATAGTTCGTGGCTGGATAAGGGATATCTTATAGTCGGATAATCTCGAAATTCGGACTTGTTCTTTATGGTTTACTTTTTAGTTAGTTCAAGTAAAATGCAGACAACATTTTAGCTTTTGCTCCATACTCACTTGCTATCTCACTCTAACATATTGCGGTTGAGTTTCTCTTTATCTACCTCTTTCACTGTCTCCGTGTCTGTCTCAGTCTAGATATTCTTTATGATGGAATTTTTAATGAATTTACTTTTAGTTTTGGTGTAACAGAGTATCTGCATAGATGGCGATGGCAATGACGATGGCGTTCGTCTGTGTCTTTCAAGCGCACTGACAGCTTACACATATTAACTAAGAAAATATATATAAATATACGTATATGTATAGTCTGGTATAGCATGGCTTATATGCTCATGACATACACAGTTATATGTATATACATATGTACATATATTTTTATACTTTTTATTAAAAACGTGCACAAAATAAAAGGTGTAAATTTGTTTAGAAAAGTTAACTTCTGCCTTGCTGGCCACGTCCCTGACTCCTTTCTCTCTTGTCTACATCTCATTCGCTTTGTCTCTTGATTTTCCTGTGCTGAAAGATGCAGCAGATAGGACATGACATGGCATCTATTGTCATATGTATGTCTAGGATGTGCCAGTCATGGAGTGGCAAGTTGGAGGAGGACTATAGAAGAGAATGGTTGGGGGGGTGGTGGTGGCATGTAGAATAGACTATGTTATGCTTTACTCTTAGGCAGGTTGATTTTGATTTGCAAATTGAAAGCGACAAGTCAAGTGCTGTGAATTTAATTTCCATTCACTGGCAACTCGATTAAAGTGAAAGAATGAAAGAAGAAAATACTAAAGAAAATCATTGAGAAAAATCTAAGAAAAATAAATATATATATACACACACACATACATACATACACACAAATGCCTATACAAATATATGTATGTATATATGTTTGCTTATGTGCTTTTTCGATGTTGAGCAAAGTGTTGACAGCTATGAAAGGCAGGGAGACTCTTCCAACATTCAAATTAAATGATTTGCTTTCGATAAATCTCCATTAAATAAAAATATACATTTTTAAAGAAAAATAAAACGTTAGCTCAAATAAATATATAAATAAATAAATAAATAATGGAAAATAAATAATAAAAAAATGTTGCACAATTTTATTTATATTTTTTAGTTATTGAAGTAAACAAATATGAAAAGTTATCTAAAGTGTTTATCCCTGCCATCCTTGAAGACAACAAAATAACGTTGAAAGCTTAAAAGAACTTCATTTCTAACTGACTAACCCTTAAGCCTACATATATATAGGTTATAGTGCTCAAATTTGAACCAAATATTACAGACATATCTAAGGAAATATTAAACTTATTTATGGCGACTATAGCGTCTCATAGCTTATATTATCGGAAGTATGCATGGAAAGTTGCGTTGGAATAGCTTTAAAAACGGAGCGTGGTGGATGAATTTGAGCTTTACTGTATTTACTGATCAAAAATAAATATATAATTTATGGGGTACGGTACGCACGGGATATGTGTGATGATGCCTAAATTAATATAACTTTTGCAAGGGTATAAACTATTATATGAAAGCCCTGGCAGCTAGTGCTTATTAAATATAAGTAGGTTAAGAATTCATTTGTTAACCTTCTTTATTATAAATAAATAAAATTATATGAGCCATAATTGTATTTAGTTGAAATTTATGTCAATAGATTTAATTTTGTTCTGTTTAAGAGTGGCGAGTATTGATGATTTTATACCCTGTATATATTTTGTATCTCTTTTATTCACTTACGTAATTCTGGTTTATTTATTTCTGCTTAAGTTGAAACTATGCTCTTCAATTTCCCCTCCCCCCCCCCCCCTTCCCTCTTTTGAGTATCAGACACGACACCAGCAGATAAATTTCTTTAATCTTAGTTAAACCTATTGCAGTTAAACTTATGTTTAAGTTGAAAATTAGTCGAAAGCTAATTAACGATAAGCGTTTCGCTGCAAATTCTCTCCATCAGCCTGAGGCCGAACACAACTTTTGGCAGCAGACGGCAAAAAGTTTTAATGCATTTATCGAATGACTTTGGTAGCTGCAACTTAGTGCATATTATCGAGCATCTATTTCAATTGTCTGCAGCAATTATAGGCATGTAATATCCCGTCTCCCCCAATCGACTTTGCAGACCCGTTCGTTAGGTTTGAAACCAGTTGCTTAAAAATTTACGTAAAATGCATTTACCGGCCCTAACGTATGAACTTGTACGGCAGAGAAAGATCTGTGACCTTTAGCCGTGCGCAGTTCAAAGGCGAATGTTGTCTATTTGCCTTTGTTCGCCGTTTTTCTGTGAGCCTTTTGAACAAAAGGGAAATTCTCTCTTGTTATTCATGAGTGCGCATAAGCGTAGCGGCGACGCTGACAAACCGGTTTTGAGTTTTTTTTTTTCAAAAGAACGTTTGAGTGAATGAGTAAGGGAAAAAGAGAGCGAGCGACGGGAGAATGTAAGTTTGAGTGCAAGTGCGAGTATGAGCACGAGTCGAGCATCAGTCAATGCATTTGTTCCACTTTCTGAGCACGTTTTTTCTTGTTTTTGTTCTTCTTGTTGTTATTCTTGCTGTTGAATCATTTCATGCTCTTTGGTGTGAGCACCATTGAGCATTGAGTTTTGCTGTCCGTTCGGTCAGACTTTTGGGGTCGAGTCTGAGGCGTGCCTAGGACAATTCATGTGCACGTTTTCTGCATGCCTGCAGGATGCATTGTGGTCACCCGGGAGACACATTACAGCTGAGATTTGAGTTGTGGCTCATGATTTTCATTTATTCTTTGGTTAGAAATTTTAGATTTAAACTTCACAGTTCTGAAATCTTTAAAGAAAAAATAACATTTAAATTTAGCGAATTTCATTTTATCCGGAAATATGTAAATAAAACGAGTCGATTTGTACAAAGTTTGTTTATTTTATTTTATAAACTTGTTAATCTTGTCAGTGTTTTTGTTAAGCATAAGAAAATCACAAAAAAACTGATAAACAATTCCAAATTTTTTAAACTTAAGCCTTGTCTGCTTTCGCCTATAACTTCTAGGCGAAGCTCAAGCTTATCACATTATATATGTACGCTCTCTCTTTCTCTGTCTCCCCTGTGCTGCCGTCATCTGTGCAGCGACTCATTATAAGCGCTGAGCAAGTTTTCTAGCTGCAATTTCGTATTTTGTTGCTTGAAAAACTTATTAAACTTTAAAGTTATAACGCCTTGAAATGCGTTACGAACGTGATTGAGTCAAAGTTGAAATTTTCAGCAATCAAAAAAGAAATAATATTGTCAACGTCTTTGTCTTTTGGCCAAAAAGGCGAACGTTTGCAAACTGGGTCAGTATTAAGGATGTTCAACATCTCAAAGGCAAAATAACAGCAAGAAATAAAAAAAAAAAAAACCAAAAAAAAAACAAAAAAATAATAACAGACTAGAACTCAAAAACTCGACTTGAAGTTGAGCTGAGCGCACATTTCAAGCAACTCCATCCATCTCCGCATTGAGTGCATTATGTTAGGTAGTTAGACAGTGCGTGAGCGTAAAAATGTCCCACACAATGAGCGATTGAGAGCGCAAGTGTGCAGCTGTTCGCTCGCCTAGTGCAATTGATTCGTTTCCATGTTACCTTACGCTCGCAGCAGCAAAGGCGAATTCAGTCATCATCGAGCCGCTCCAGCGAACGGACGCAGTGCGCGCAGAAAATTAAACAATATCGAATCCGTAATGAAAAGCATCGAAATCGAAATTCGACTTCGACCAATGACTATTCATAGATAGTGTTTTGTTTACGTATCTTTGTGACGTGTGTGCCGAAAACTGAAAACAAAATTAAATCAACAAACAAGAAAATTAAACAAGAACAGCAAAAAACTTGTATAGTAGAAATATAAGCAATAACAGCTAAATACAAAGACATAAAGAAAGTGAAATACACAAAATGTCGCTGACCACCACAACGGATTATCCGGCAATGACAACAACAGTAGCAGCAGCTGGTGAACTGTATGCGGAATATATTGCGGCACCGGCAAGCAGCATGAGTCCCGCTGCAATTGCAGAGCACATGCAACAGAATCGCATCACGTTTGAAATTCCTACAGCACACGATTTGCGGCACATTGATGCATTGCATTCATTCAATGCACTGCTGCAGCGTATTGGGAATGCAGCTGCTGTCTCCTACGATTCAGCATTAGACGCATCAGCAGCATCAGCATCAGCATCAATATCCGCGTCAGTATCCGCAACAGGCAGCATTAGCACTGAACAATTATCAAATTCGGTTGTGCTCGATTTGGCAGATCTACGTGATACGGATACGGATAATAGCTCCATGTGGCAAAAGATCTTCGGTGATGCGGATATGCATGCAATTGTTAACTATTTGTGGATCGGAGTTGTCACTTCTCTGGTGCTGCTCTCATTCATCTTTATACTCTTCAGCTGTTACTTCTATCGCAAATTTCGCACATGGAAGAAATGCAGTAAGTATTCCCATCTTTCTCTCTTCTCCCTTTACCAAACACTTCCTTTTCTCACTTCCCCAATCACTTTACTTTCGACTTGTTTTTGAACTTATCAGAGCAACATTTATTCAAAGCAATGCAATAGAAAACACAGCAGTGACACTCGCTTTTGCTCTTACTCTCACTTTTTCTTGCCCCCTTACTGTCTCCTTCTCGCTCGCAACGGACGCAACTGTTATTGTATCTTTTTGCTCATAAATTTTTTGGCATGCTGTAATTTTAGATACACAAGTTTATGATGCCACAAAATATATGTGCCGCATATTTATAATATTAAATTGACCCCCGCAACCTCACTGTCACTGACTCTGCCACAGACACTGTCTCTGCCTCTTTCTCTGCCACTGTCACTGCCACTGTCTCTGCCACTGTATCTGCCATCGTCTCTTTACGAGCGTGATAATATGGAAAATATGTGACTTTTGCAGTGAAAAAGGCGTGAAATTGTCTGTGTGTGTTTTGAATGGACAACGATAAAGAATGAGATGAGTTACAATATATACAGTGCAGACTCGATAACAAAAAAAGAAGAAAGCTAATGGCGTCAAAAGTGCCGCAAGTTGCTTTTTATAATAATCATAAAAATAAATATTTTAAATAAATTTTAAATTTTAAATAAAAATGAAAATGAAATGTAACTTTTAAATTATTATAAAAGCACATGAAATTTATCGAGTGCTCACTGTACCAGTTTTAATGATAATTAGAGCGAAAAATTTTAAAATATTATTTTTGAAATTAT
This sequence comes from Zaprionus obscuricornis, assembly GCA_037044475.1. Taxonomy (NCBI): domain Eukaryota; kingdom Metazoa; phylum Arthropoda; class Insecta; order Diptera; family Drosophilidae; genus Zaprionus; species Zaprionus obscuricornis. The sequence goes on from JBAMBR010001318.1 coordinate 28,963, forward strand.
TTCAACAGAAAAAAAACTAATTAAAATTCAAAGAAAGAAATAGAAAATTTTGAGAGATAGATAAAGAATGAGAGAGATAGAGAAAGTGACAGAGAAAAATAGAAAGAAGAAATAACTTGTTGCTGCAAAAAGAGTTTCAAGAGTTGCAAAACAAATTATAAAAAAGTAAATCATATGCTTAAGCACTTTGCACATAATTAGAGTCAAAACAGAGTCAGAGACAGAAGAGAAATATAGAGATTGAGAGAGCGGCAGAAAGAGTGAGAGAGAGAGAGAGAGAGAGAGAGAGAGAGAGAGAGAAGGTGAAAGAGTAAGCAACAAGCTAGAGAAACTGGTCTTAACTATGAGAAACTAAACAAGTCTCAACTCGAGTGTCAAACTTTTTGCAGACCAATTTAGCCAAATGATTTATTTAGGCCAAAAGTATAATACAAGAGTGAGAGAATGAGCGAGAGAGACAGAAAGGGAGAGCGTGAGAGGGAGGCAGAACAAGTTAGGGAGCGGGCCAAAGGCCGTGGCATTAAAGTATGACCAACTCAACTGTCAAACTGTCAATTTCGTGCTAACGAGCCTTAAAAACTTTTCCCTTGTTTCCCCTTGCCCAACACAAATAGCAAGCGGGGAGTGTTAACATGGCCAGCACCAGCTGGAAAGAGAGAACAAACGAAGGAGCATGATGGAGCAGTAGGCTGGCTGGAAGGTATAGAACTGGCAACTGGCACTACGTAAAATATCAATTTGGAGCTTTGAGTGATATGTGTGTGTCAGTCTCTGTATATCTATCTCTCTCTCTCTTTCTCTGTGTGTGCGTGTGTATGGCTTTGTGTATGTTTCGTGTGTGTGTGTGTGTGTTGCCTGCTTTTGGGCGCCTGTGCGTCTAATTAGTTTCGTTAGTGTCGTGTTGGGTTTAGTTTTGTTCAGCTTTTTCTTTTTTTTTTGGTCTTTCTCTCTGTTTGCAGTGAGTGGAGCGCGGTATTACAAGTAGCACTGGCCTACATAGATAGGCGCAAGTTAACTCTGTGTATATACTATATATATATGTGTGTGTGTGTGTGTATTTCTGTGTTGTTGCATCGTATGCTGGCACGTGTGTCATTTATAATTAAGTAACTTTGGCTTAAGTTTGCTCGATTTTCATAGTACGCTTTTGTGCGCTTAATGCTTACTACGTGTACTGCCCCACCCTCAACATCGCCTACACACTACAGTACACCTTTTGCCCTTTGTTGCTGTTGTTGCAACTGCTGAACTGCTTTGTTGTGTCGCTGCTCACAGTGTGTTTACCTTATAAATACTTAACGAGCGACTGAGATGCTACGGCCTCAGTCTCTCTCAGCCAGCTCTTACAGTTTATTTATTAAGCAAGGATAAGCAAGCATACAAAGATACACACACACACACACATACACATAGATGTAGGAGCAAGTTTTGGCTTGTTATCAATTAGAGCTGAGCGCGCACAACTGAATTTATTAACAGGACAACAGCCAGAGGGAAGCGGCACTTGTAAATTGAACCAAAGTAGCAGAACGAAAACATGAAACGGACCTAAAACTGCTCCACGTCGTTAAGAAAGTCCTCCTTGTTGGCTGTTGCCACTGTTTATTATGTTGTATAGGTTGTTGCATAATTTACTTGCCTCATCACAAGAAAAAAAAATATTATTAAGCGTAGCACACACACACACACATAAAGATTTTTTACATTCGCCAAAGACTCTGGCCACAGTCAAGGACTGCCAAAAGGATTGCTCAATTCTTAATGGATTCATTCGTCGTAACTTTGTTCCTAATTATATTTACTCTTTATATCGATGGTTACAATGTTGATAGTTAGCAACTCGTTGCAGGGTATCTTTCAGTCGTACATACTAAGCATACTAAAGTGACTCCTTTGACTCTATTGAGAGAGCTGTAATCAAGCAAATGGCTTTTGTTGCCGGACAACGTTTAGTGTTTTTTTTTTTTTTGTTTGCCTTTGAAAGTAGTTGTTCAATTTGTTGCCGGATAACTTTTTACTCTTGTTTTTGCAGAGTTTAGATACTTTTATTGCACGTTAGCTTGCTAAATGGTGTAATAATTAAAATAAAAAGGTTTCGGATAATAATGGATAATTGAATATACTTACGGATAAGTGACGGATAATATTCGGATAAAAAATATTGTTTATTGTCATGTAAATTGTATTGTATATTCATATTGCAAATTGCAGTCAGCTGCCTGCCAAGCGTTTAAATGTAATAAAAATATAATCGATGCCAACGAGACTCGCAGCAACTGTGAAGCACGTTGAGAAATTAACAGAATTTTGTATGAAAAATGAGTGGAAAAAAAAGTAACACGAACAATATTCACACAATGCACACGGAAATATGGATAATAAATAAAGAAAAGAAAAGAGACAGAAATAGAGAAGCAGCATGTGTGAGTGAGGGACTCAACTATTGTTCAACTGTTATGCTTCAACTGTCCGTCAGCTATTTGCAATGAATTTAAATTGTTGGGTACATTTTGGACGCATCGGCAGTAGCAGCAGCAGCAACAGCAGTCAGAGCCGTAAAAAATGCAAACTGTGTATAAAAACAGCACAAAACAAAAGCCAAAAACAAATGGCGTGTTAATTTTTTCTCTCGTAGCTGCCAGTTACACCTCCCTCCAATCGCCTCCCGCCCATCATTCTCCAAAGAGTTCCCTACCAGGGGACAGTCACTGAGAAGTTTCCTATACAGTTGCATAAAATATGAAACCCGCAGTGAGTGTACGTGTGTGTTTGTGTATGTGTGCCACGCCCCTTTTTGCTCTCCATGTTTGCCGTCTGTCTATCAAAAAATGAAACAAAAGTCAAAATGCTGCTGCAAAAAGTCCTTGTCCAGGCAGTACCCGAAAAATATTCGAGTATGTGCTACAGTTATAACAATAAATCAACAAACGCGCGCGTTTCCACTGTGCACAGTGAATGCCAACAGTCCAACTACTGCTGCTGCTGCTGCTCTTCTCTTTTAATATTGTAATGCGAAAAATTGTTGTTGTTGTTTCTTTTGTTTTTGTTTAACATGCTTTTGCTTTAATGGAAAACCATTTGTGCGAAATAAAACAAAAATAAAGGCAGATAAAAATAAAACATAATGAAAAAAATAAAAATAAAATTAAATTAAATGTAATGAAAATATGAATTACAAAATACAAAAACAGAATGTAGCGCAACACAACAGAACAACATTTTTATTTACTATATTCATATATTTGCTGACAATTAAAAAAATTGTACAGATTTTGTATGAAATCGCAGCATTCAATTGCAGCATAAACAATTCGTTATTATTTATTAAATGCGGCTTAAATCGCATTTAATAACTGCAACATTTTCAGTGGCCCCTGAAAACATGAAAATGTGTAAAAGAGTATAAGAGTTAAGAGCTTTCCCAAATGTTTTAACATCCTTTTTGCAAAAAGCAGAGATTGTTAACATTATTGGATATCAATGGATATCAAATATTACGGAATTGCCCAAATCCATTGTGAATCATCGTTTAGTTCGTTTGTGATTTATAGCATAAATTTTATTATGTGTTGTAAGGACTGCAAAGTCTTTTTTGCTTTTGCATTATTTTTGGATAATTTTTGGAAACATTTCGGACTTTAAAATTGAACTCTTTTTACTTTAAATTCATGTATTTGGCAACTTTGCACATTTTAAATATTTTATTGTTGCATACTTCTGACGCTTTTTATGCCACCGCATTTCTGCATTTTCTTATTTATTTATTTTTTTTTTTTTTCAATGTGCCACGCGCGCACTTCCGGCATGTTATTGCCTACTTTTCGTTGCCGTCGTTGTTGTTCTTATTGTTCTTGTTGATTTTGTTTTTTTTTTTTTTTGTTGGCGTTGTCAGTCACTTGGTGTGTTGTTGTTGTTTTTGTTTTTGGTTGTGCATGGAGAAACTTTTGCCTGTTCGACGAGACTCACAAGCATTTCCGGTCAGCACAAAAGTTTCCTTTTGTCGTCTTGCTCTCTGTCTGCCTCTGTCTGTCGATCTGGTTTTTTTTTTTTTTTTGTTTTCGCATTTTTTGTGTCTTTTCAATAAAAGATTCTGAGGTTCTCCGGACAGGACACTGGGTAGGACACTCGCTCAAAGCTCAAGCGTTTGCGCCTTTACGCTAAATTGAATTTAATGCCGGGCCAACAAGTGTCCTTTGTGTGGGTCGAAACAATCTAATGAGACGTCTGTCAAAGTCAAAGTCATAGTCCAAATAAAAAAAGAAAGCAAATAAAAGTAAAGAAAAGAAAAGAAAAAAAAATAGTAAATGAGAAAAACTTTCCCTTCAACATTTGCAACAGGAAACTAAACAAACTCTTCTTCTTTTACTTCTATTCTACAGACAAGGATATACGGGCACAGATTCATGCAGCAAGCGACTCGTACTCCTCGCATGGAGCCAGTCATCACCTGATCACCTGCGATGCCAGTCGACTGTTGCAGGCAGCAGCTGTAGACAGCAATCCAAATGGCGCAACAACAACAACAACAACTATAACGGGAACAACAGTTGCTGCAGCTGGTGGCAATGAGGCGGCATTCTATCAAATTGAATCGCCACCCTGTTACACAATTGCCACCGGGCTACCCAGCTACGATGAGGCGTTGCATCATCAGCCCCGTCATTTTGCCTATGGCATGAAGTTTGTGTATCCCAGTCTAGCGGCAGTGCATCATCATCAACATCATCATCATCAACAACAACAGCAGCAGCATCATCATATAACCAACTGGGAAAAGGACGCAGTGCAGCGGCGCTCGAATAAGCTGCAAAAGTGCAAACTGTCAGCAACAGACGAACAGACGCAGACACAAATGCAGAGGCAGAGGCAGAGGCAGAGGCAGACGCAAATGCAGATGCAGATGCAGATGCAGACGCCGACAGAGGACAAAGCCTCGCCAGCTATTTGCATTAACATGCCGGATGAACAGCAGCAGCAGCAGGTGCAGGAGCTGGTGCTAGTACAGGGACAGACGCACCAACGGAATGCAGCCGCAGAAACTTTGCTGCCGGCGGCAGCTGCTGACGACGATTGCGCCTCATTGGTTGTTGTTGTTGCCGCGTGATTGCCCAGCAACTAATCTAGAGTAGATGGGAAATATGGGTTCTGGGTATAGACTGTGCGCGTATAGTCATAATGTATATATTGCAACTGCATAAACTGATTGCTAAGAGACAAGTAAAAGATAGAGAGAGAGAGAGAGAGAGAAAGAGATGGGGAATAAAGAGAGAGAAAGTTGCTGGCTCTATTGAATTGATTTCGTTTGATTTTTTTAAGTTATTTGTATTATTACGCAAGACTGAGTATTATTTATTGTATAAAGTTTATATATACCATATATACATATATATATATACTATATAAAGTAATTTAAACTAATTGACTATCGATTAAGTCTATATGTTAATAAGTTATCATAAATATATTAATACAAAAAATTGAGACGAAAAAAAAAAAACAAAACAAAACAAAAAAAATATACTTGAACATGAAAAATAGAAACATAAATTTTGACAGATTTTTATTAAATTTAATTTTTGGTTTTTCGTATAGGAAAAAATTAAAAAAAAAAACCGATGAAAGCTTTAATTGTGCTTATACCACATAATTCAAATTCCCATGTATTGTATTTTTCTTCTTCTTTATTTGGTTTCATTTGATAATTTTGCACCTCTTGAAGCATGCACCGTTAGTTCTTAAAGTGTTGCAGTTACTAAAAAATAAAAAAAAATAGAAAAAAACGAATAAAAAGTGCTTAAAACTAAAATAACTACGGAAAAGAAGTAGATTAATTATTTAGAAACTAAAGTAAAGTAATCAGTAATTAACATCTATATATGTTCTATTGGAACTTCAAGCTAAATGCAAATTAAAATTAAACAAACAAAATATTATCGAGAAATGCAAGCGAAATTATTAAAAAAAAATATATGCAAAAAAAAAAAAAGAAAATGATAAACAACTAAAAATACCGATAACTCTGGGAAATGGGAATGAAGTTGGGAATGGGAATAGAAATGCAATGAGGTAAAGCTTGAAGCATAATAAATACTTAATTTCATGTCAAATTTGACAGTTTTGTTGAGGTTTCAGTACCTTTGGCGCGTGTAATGCTGCAATTTGTATTCAAATGTACGATTTGTTGATGAGTGGACAGGGACAGAAATATAGAGAGACACAGAGACAAAGATACAGAGAGACAACAAGAGATGCGGCAGAGAGACAAACCAACTGACAGTCAAATACATACAGTGAGACAAACAAACTAACAGAGATGGACGGATGGACGGATGTACGTTGTAACACGCCACATCGGGCGGCATTCCATAACGCAGCGTGGCAAGAAACACCAAAACAGGGCCATAAATTATATTATCGTGCATCGTGTATCTGGTTCAGGTCACAGTCATGAGTGACGACTGCCAGTTAAGAGTGGAATATGAATCGGAGTGTGTTGTAGAGAGTGCAGAAATTGAAGGGAGTAGAGAGTGGAGATTAGAGAATAGAGAATGAGAACTGAATACTGGCAACTGACATCTAACATCAACATGAACACAACCAACAGCAACAGCAGCAACAACATTTGCAGTATGCTTTCTGCTGCGGTCGTGTCTTGACTCTAATATACAGCAAAAACAAGAAGATGAACAGGAAAATTAACAGTAATAGAATAAACGAACAGATAGTTACTCTATTTACCATATACAATTCTTATTATATAAACAAATGATCAAATAGTGTAGACAAAAGGCAAGAACTCAACTATTATTTATCCTGTAATTCATTATAAATTTGAATATATATATAAATAGATTAAAGTCTTATCAGATCACATTGAAATCAACTTTAGCTTTTAGTCATATATAGAAAAGTCGACAAGCTCGGCTAGCAACTATCTTATAGTTGATGAAATATTTATGTTTCACATGCAAAGTTGAAAATAATTACAAATACAAATATAAAATACAGTAGGAATTTGGTGGCCCGGGCAAAAAACAAACCCGTTTTCTCGAACTATAAGTATTATCTAGTATTATAATAAAACATACATTTTGTTGACTTATGGACATACATATGTATGTATTGACAGTTAATAAGCTTGTAAATTTTACGATCATAGATAAACGATGCATCGCAATGTGCAAGGCCATCGACTTATTTATAAGGGTATATTTCGGAAGTTTTAAGTAAGTCCAATAAATTTGACAATTAATTGTTAATATAACACAATATATGCTCTATTAAAATTTTAAACAACTGAACCGGCACTTCGCTGACCCTAACCTCCATACGTTCAATCGAACAAGTTATTGGTTGCAGTACGCAGTACGTGTACGTGTTATGAGTTATGCACGTGTTTATTTTGACATTTGTGCAACGGTATTTTCTTTGATTTTTGATCTCCACAAGTTGTGAGTTCAATGAACACAAGTGAAGTACAGGTGGGTGAAGCACAGTGTACACTGTATGGTATGCAAATGGTAGTGAACGTTTAACGTAACGGCAATTTAAGCAGGTTAAAGAAAGAGGTAGCAAAGTTTAACAATTATCTATGATTTATTTATTACGATTTAGATTTATAATCTATGCTTAACTAGCTGCAAGTTAACGCGGCCTAATTGGTTATCTAGCAACTGGTTAAACTAGATTAATGTAGCCGAAGACATTTTATAAACAATCACAATTTCGTTCTATAAATATATACAAATTATATTACACAAATTTGTTTCTGAGGCTCAATTATACACGACCCGCGTCTTTTTTTTTTTGTGTCCTGCGTGCTTAACTGGACTGTTATTATTCTGGATTATTGTTGAATATCGTCTGGTATATAGTCCATTCCTTTCTTCCTTCTTAATTATGCGGATGTTGAATTATTTCCACCGGTCGTCGTATCTGTCGGATGAGTTGAAGTTGTTGTGCCTTGCGATTTCTGCATCCATGACTCGGGCGTTATCGGATTATAGATATATTGCCAGTAGAGTGTTAACCAAAACATGACTAGAAAATCATGAAAAAGTATCAATGATCCCAGCAAACTATCATTTATCCGCATTTCAGCAAATCGACTGCCGTTTATCGTTTGTGCATGGTACATAATAAACTGAAGATCAGCAATGATAATAAAAGAAAATGTACTTATGAATCTATTAATAATATTCATCAGTGGCGTACGGACAGATTTTGTAGGTAAAGTTTTTGTATTAAATTACAACTGGTTTACAATTCGATCAAAACTTTAATTCCTAAAAAATTCCAAACGAAAATCACATTGAAAATGCCTGTGCACGCCACTAATATAAAAACAGGGGTTTATGAATATGAAGTACTTACGCATAACATAGTAAATGTTATGGAGAGCTCCATGATTAAATACGTATACGGACGTGTAATGGTTAATAAGAAGTGAGCGATGAGAAAATACATTCCGATAACCAGGAAGAAAAAGCTTATTATGAAAATTATAGCCACATCCAATGTAAGATCGATCTAAATGAATCCGATAGATATTAGTTAGAATTAATTTTAATGGGTAGCTAAATCTATTCTCACTTGTCTGGGTAACACGGATCCGAGTAGCACAAAGATCAATAGAAGCAATATGCACACTCCAAAGAAAGTTAAAAGATCTGGCCAATAGACGTGTACCACAAAAGCGAATACAGATATTATTTGTAGCTCGACCTAAAGTCTCAGGAATTGGAATGAAACGAAATTAATAAAAAATATCTTTTAGTTAATACTCTATATCCAGTAAAACCTGCATCGATACTTATAAGATTTCAAGGTTTTTTTATAATATAATACATGAAAGTTTTAGCTGGAAAAGAATTAACTGAATAAAAAAATTAAAGGATAATCTATTGAGTTTTTGATGCATCATTTTACTTTGGATATTAAGCACAAAACCTACTTTCGGATATAAGTAAAACTTACAATTAATAAGCTCAGCACAAAGTTCACAACTTTTATAAATCTTAAGCTTTCAAAAAAGACAAAGATAAGAAAGAGTATCACGGCGACGAAAAACGTCACAAAGCAGATCAAATAATAATCTTTGAAGGTGTCTCTTGCATCGTCTCTATAGTATATTGGTAGAAAATCATAGAATAATAATATACCATAATATTTAAAGTAGAGCCCGATGGAAAACTTACACTAAACAGACAACGATCCATTGGATGAGTGCTAAAATTAGCCAGAGTAATGTGAAGAGATATGTAATGAGGGCAAACTTTTGACGTGCCTTCTTGTAATTTCGATAATTCCGATAGGTGGCATTCATGGACAGAAATTTTAAGTGAAGTTCTGGATTCTAGTCAATTACGGATAAAAACAATAAATTCGCTACCCTACACGATTTAAATATAAATTACAAAATTTATCTGACATTAAACAGAATAGTTACTGGATAAATATATATATGAAAATAGTCACTGTGAATTTTTTTAAATAAAAATCTTGTCGTCATTTCAGGATAAGATAGTCTCCGGTCCATCGGGATTCTCGGCAATAAGTTTATCGTTTTCCATTGCAATTAATGTATCTACCATATGTTTTTCATTCAAGGCAGTTGTGATTCCTTGGTTATTTTGGAAATCAAGTGTTATGCGATTCATTACTGCAGTCCCTTCTGTCGGTGTTTGTTGCATGAAATACAGCATGCCGATATGATCTTTTAGTTTTAAATAGAAGATCAAAATGATCAATAATTATGTACTATATGTTTTTATATGTCTATCTAATTCACATACCTGATCTTAATTTTTTCCCAGAATTGCACGATATCGTTGTCCAATGTTCTTTGGGCGTAAGAAATTTCGATGTCAATTGCCAATAAAAGGTCATCGAAAAAATAAGTAGAAAATCATGAAATAATATCAAGGCGCCCAGACAAAAGTCATGAAGACGCATTTCGGCAAATCTTCCGCCCTTTATGGTTTGTGCATGATACATTATAAACTATACATTATATATTATAGTGTTAGTTTACTATATAACAGCTGAGTTTACTTACGAAAAGCATCGTAATCGTTATCGGTAGCTGCACCAGAAGAAAACTATATTTGGATGAATCTTCCACAAAGATTGGCACGAGAAGGTGCATCATTAGAAAGAAGACAGCGACGAGTAGAAAGAGAAATCCAAGTATAAACAGTAGTGCTATATGTAGCGTCAAATCCATCTGAAGATGAGTAAATGTGTGAGAAGTATCTAGTACATAAGTATATATATATGTGGCTACTCACTCTTCTGGGCAGTACCATACCTATGGCCAACGCAGCAAATAGAAGCACGACACAGATTGTAAAATACACTAACATTTGAACATAATAAGCGTGTGCGATAAGCGAGAATAGGGATATTATTTGCAGTTCTGCCTAGATGAAAGTGTACATGAAGCGAACCGATAGTACATAAAATGCATAAGAAGCATAAAACTCACAATAAGTCCAGATATTAAAACTCCAACAACTCTTTTGAAACGCAATCTTTCAAAGAATAAAAAGATTGCAAACAGAAAAATGGCCACTAAAAACAGGATGATGCCTATATAATAATACTTTACGAATACTGTTCGTATATCCTTGCTATGTAATCGATACTTCAGGTTAAGACAGTGCATAGATTATAATTTTATTTTATACTCACACTAAGCTCACTGTTATCCACTGTGATATTGCCAAAACTAGGAAAAATCCCAAAATTATCAATGTTTGCGCGGTGAACTTTCTACGTGCTTTTCTATAGGCATAGTAGATATTATGAGCGGTATACATGTCCCTTTCGTATACAGTTGCTATTCGGACTTTCTATCTTACTATTCCCGATCTTGCTTTTGATCCTAATCCTGATGCTATCGCCTACATTCACTACAATTTGGATGCCATATGCTGTCGGAAGATCTTAGGATTCTTGATATCATAACGTATAATATGAAAATTATGAAAAAAACCAATTAAAGTCATAGCAAACTTGATTTAAATCTCAATGACAACTAACAGTTGACATTTGATACATATATGGTACAGGGGACACTCGTCATTTAGAAAATCAATAATTAGAATTTTCCAGTAATTAGTATCACAAAATTAATTTTGTTTGACATACATCAAACATCTGGCGAAAAAAAATTATAAAATGTGCAAATATATAATGCAAATATATAAATAGAAATGGCTTGGGATCAACATATTCTGATAAATTAATTATGCTATATGACATGTGTTTTTTTCTACTCTTCAAAGATTTTAAGAGTACATATAATATGTTAGATATATATTAATATTAGTCTAGAAACTTAATGAAGTGTATTTACATTTAAATTATGTCGGACCGCCAGTCAACCCAATTATTTAACTACCATATAGATATATATTTATTTTTCGAATAAAAATTCTGTATAATAGACTGAAATACTTTACTTTACATATATGTATGAGTGTTTTGATCAGTAAACCATATTAGTATTGATATTCTTGATCCTCACCAAAAACAAAGTGGGACACACACAATTAATCCATTCAATCATTTGGCTACCATGTTCGGATATAATACTGCTATAAACTATGATCGATTAGAAACATGTATATAATAATATTGGGAAAGTTTATGGAATTGTTTCGTATTTATTGCAAAGAATTTCTCATCTACTACCGTGGGCAAAAAGTAATAAGACTTTATTTATCATTTGAAAATTCTTTATTTATTCTCCCACATCTAATTCGAACTAACGAACAAAAAATTTGATCGAACTTTTTTGTTGAATGATTTCACTCATGGTAAAAAACGCCGAATACGTATACTAAACACTAATGATTATTTTGATGTGAAATTTTGAATAGATGTCACTGACAGTCTTATCAACCTCAAAAAAATTATTTCGAAGACTGGGAAATTTAAATTAAAAAGTCTTACTACTTTTTGCCCACAGTAGTAATTAAGTTCATAAAATGAACTTTTCCAATATTTGCAAATATTTAGGGCATAGTAACAGTGTGTATCAGATAGAGAGAATGAGAGAGAGATAGAGAGAGAAAGATATACACAGGCACAAGTAATGCACAAAGTCAACAAAAATGAGCAGCAGATGCTTAACGACAACAACAGCAACAAATTCGAGTCAATGCAGCAAACTAATTTTACTTGTCGCATGCAAATAGCGTTAAAGTCAGGTGGAAAACATACGGCAAAACTGTCAAGCAAGCCGAGTGTTAAAAATGTCAAATAAATAATGCTACAGCAAAAGAAATAGCAACAGCAGTCTAACAATAAATGACAACAGCCAACCAGTCAACAACAACAATACAGCAACAACAACAACGTCAATAAACAGACAAACACTAATGAGTTGGCTGACAAATGCAAATGCAAACTCGAAAACCTGAAGCACACAGCGCACAGCTCTCGATCTGTCGTAGAGCAAAAGTTTTCCATGAGGCAAATACAGACAGCCAGGCAGTCGGCACTTGACAGTTGAAACGCCCACTCTCTACACTTTCTGCCCATCGCTCTTACACTATCACTACTACCGTGCCAGCTAATTTGCATACAAAAAAGACCAAGTCACAAGCAACGTATTGTCACACAGGGCGTATGCGCAACATACGCACTGTACACGCATACAAACAGACAAGATTATTTAGCTGTATTGGGGGAAGGGTAATCTACAGTGTTGCTGACAGACAAAAAAAGGGGGGCGTCATTTACCAACACATTTGGCATATCAAAATCGTTTAATACGTCGGCATTCAAAATTAACTTCCCCCGAAAAAAGTCACAGAAACTGCGACTAAGTACGACAACAAATTCGATGCGTACTAAACACATAAAAACAAATATACACACATAATCAGATATATATATATATATAGTATATTTGTTTGTATTATACAAACTACTATATTCAGCTACAGTCTGAGGTTCAGTCGGCATCTCGTTGACGCGGTGACTTGCATGCAAAATTAATTACCAGCAAAAATTTATTTACGATGCTGAATACAGCGCTAACAGCGTGACACGAGATTACTGTTCATGTATTGGCTAAATCATATGTCTGTATTATTTTTTGTATAATCAATTTGCTGCATGTCGATATCACGTCGTTTCGTGCCTGGCTAAAGCACATCTCTAGCTGACGTTGACGTCAACGTCTGTTGCTGTGGCTCTTGGTTCTGACTTCGAGCTTCGTCCACACGCGCTTGCTGCGCCAGCCATAAAACTTTTACGTTTTAGCCCTAACCGAATTAAGAGGCAGACCCCAGACTCAGACCTAGACTGAGACCCGGACCCAGACCCAGACCCACAGCTCAAGCACGAGTTTGACTATGAGTATGAGTATGAGTATGAGTGTGAGCCAAAATCCGTTTTGACCATTCAGTTTTGATACTACATTCTACTCTGGCCATAAAACTTGAGGCGCTGCCTGACATTTTAGCTGCTGCATTGCAGTTGCACGACGTTGCGGCTGTGCGACGTTCTGCTGCGGTTTCCAGCTGCATTTTTTTTACGAGCACAAATATAGTACTTTCTGGCACTGCAGCAACACTGGCTAGAAAATATCATTGCTCCGTGCACGCTCAATCTCAGCTAATGCAGTCGAAAGTGCAAAATGAAATTTTAATCAATTTTTTTCTTTTCTTTTTTATTTGTGTCTATGGTTTTGGCTATAAAATTAACTTGGGTAATTCTCTAATACAATCTATTTGCAAGCTACGGCAAAGCAAATATCCTATAATTGCATACAAAACTATTTGTTACTGTTGAGAAACTCTCCTCAAAGACTAAAAAATAGTCAAATAAAAGAATAAAATGAATAGATTTAAATTGTCTTTCTTTATTAAATCTGGAATGTTTAAGAGATCTCTAAAATTCAGGTACCAATAATCTAAAGTAATAATGTTATATAAAGAATCCTTGTAAGTGTTGCATCCAAAACCCCCCTCCGTTCGTCACTTTCTATATGTTTAGACATATAATGTAGTCAATGCCACAGATTATAATCTAAATTCTGTAGAAAAGTAGTTCATTTCATTATGTTATGTTATGTACTGGGATGTAGTTGATAGCTTATTCAACTTATACATTATAGAGATTATGACAATGATAAGAGACAAGTGTGAACTACATTTGAAATGTTTTTTTTTTAGACTTTTAATCAGATAGTACTACATTCTATGTATTTTATCTTCTATATCTCATCTTTGTATACACAAGAATAAGGTCACAGAATTAGCTTAGGTCATGGTCGGGGTTCTATTGAGATTAACAGAATGCAAATATGACTTGGGACGAGGCCACCCGAGTGGGTGAGTTTGGACAGAGCAAATAGCACATGTCTATAGATAAGGACCACTCCAGTCTAACAGATAAAATGCCAGAGGGCAAGTTCAAAGAGCCGACAACACAGACACTAGTCGTCGTTGTTGTTACTGTTCTTGTTGTCGTTGTTGTTGTCGTCGTCACATCATCAAACAAAGTGAGCAACAAATTAGAGGCAGCAACAGAAACATCAGCAGCAGCAGCAACAGAAACTACCAAGAAATTCTTGTGACGTGGATGCCGCCGTTTGCTTGCGTCATCAAATTTGTAGCAGCTTATCAAGAGGTAGGCGTCTTTGTTTCTTCCTCTCTTTCTCTTTGCTCAGATAAACTCATCATTACCAGATTCAGACACAACGTGTCTATGAGTCATCTGTGGAAAATTGAACAATTTTTCTACAATGCATTTTCCATTCGTTTAGTCCTTATCATTTTAACGACTTCCTTTTGGTCGCCCTGCACTCAAGTCGATTAGTTTCGATGACCTAAAACATCGAGACCACCGGGTTAACAAGCGACAGCAATTAGCTGTAGCATCGATATATTGTCGAGGCTTGAATATCTTTAGCTTAGCTAATAGATATTTATGGATCTAACACGACTTTCAGAATTTTTCCACTGAACATTTTGTCATATTAAACTTTGTTTTAAAATAAAGAATTTTCGGAAAACTTTAAGTAAAGATTCAAAATTGTAAAAAATCTGATATTGATTAGAGTTATTAATATTAATTAATAAATAAATAAACTATTTATATTATAGCATTTATGTATATTAACACTGTTAAGATAAATACAACTACAGGAAACAGCAGAGGCTGACAAAGTTACTTATTTTCAGGGATCTTTCAGTCCCCCCCGTTTCCTTTGTCAGCTGTATGTAGTTCGAAGTTATGGGCTATCATATTTCTAAATATGCCCATGAGGAAGCAGTTTCTATTTATTTTCGTTTAAAACACTTAAGAGATTTTCCAATAAAAAAAGGGAAATAAAACCATGGCATAGATATATTGATAACTAACAATACTTGTATACTTGATTTATGAATGAGTTTGGGTTGTCAGGACACTTTCTACAGGATGATGTGTCAGTTTATTTTTTCGCTCAGTTCGACTACTTAAAAGAAAATAAATAATATAAGAAATTACTATCAAAACGTTTGGCATGAGTTGAGGAAATTTTTATATTTGAGATATGACATGTCAATGACAAGCTACTGCTGGATAGATATGGAAGTACTACAAATATGTATATAGGAAACGGTAACCAAATGTCTTTATCGATGATACAGCAAAATCTGTAACAACAACAATTTAATTACAAGAGTTAGTCGAGAAGAGTGTGAGTGTGACAAGGAGAAGCAGCAAATTCAACTTGAGCAAGACAGTAGGATATCGTTGCAGGAATCCAACAGAACAGCAGGCGAAATTCCAAGTAAGTTCCTGAATTTCAAATCGAACGTGTGTCCTATTGCGTTGGAAATTTCCAAGAATAGGTTAAGGAGCATAAGTATGCTCACGCTTAAGAATTGCAAAAAATCAGCCTGTCATAGGCAGAAGAATAACGCAAGAAATTTGGAAATGAAAAAAAAATTTGGATAAGAGCAAAAAAAAGACAAAAAGGCAAGTTACCTGAGTATCTGTGCTCTGTATGGCCTTGGCAAAAGAAGTTTGTCAATGGTGAATGGTGCTGACAAATCAGCGGGCATTCATGGATAGATTTATGAATAGGGATGAGTGGGATGAGGCATGAGGCATAAGGAAATGGCATGTGGTCTCTCTTCTAACTCGACGTTTCTTTTGCCTGCCACTGATCGCATCATTATGTCGAAACATAACATTTCAATTTCTTGCAACAGGATACTGCAATATATTAAAAGAAGCAGACGATAAAGAAGGATATGAACTTGGCTTGTCTCAAATAAATCAATTTGTCTTCTAAATGTCAGAGCATACATACGAGTAAAATAATAAAAGAAAAAAAATATTTTTTACTATCGGACTTAAAATTGACAATTTTATGCGGCTCACTGTAATTTAGATTGATGGACCTCAGATAAGACGCTGGACGACAGTGAAAGTGTTTGTGACAAATTTGTGACATTTTTGTACACTACATACAATTTTATGTCTAGTTCGTGAGCTAAAGCAACTATGACTGTATAACTTTGGTGTAATATAGGGATTATTGGCATTAGTCACAGGACTACAAGGACTTAAGTATGTATACTAGCACCTGTTACTTGTATTAAAATTGGCTCTAAATTCGCGACCGCCGACGTGGTACATCTCTTTAAAATATCGTTTCACGTAAATACATTTTTTACGTGCCACGAGTCCCATCAACAGTTGTTCCTTTTATATACCTGTTTTATTTCATTTCTCACTCTCGTTCTCTCTCGGTTTCAAGTGCCTTCTCAAAGTGTTGTTGTTGCTTTGTTGTTGTTTTTCCGGAAAATTAGTTTAAAAGCATCATAAAATCATTTTCGTGTGCGCGTTGAAAATTTTTCGCGCTCGCATTTGCCCGTTTTATTGCGGGCCAAGTTGAATGGCTTTTAACTTTACCGTAGATACCCTGTAAACTGTGCGCTATGCACATGTGGTCTAACGTACATCTTTTTGTATAAGCAATACATTTCACTTTAATGGAATAGAGGGAAACATACACATTTAATTGATTCAAGTTATAAAATATATTTTTATATGAATTTTACACTGAAGGGTTACCCTGATTTGTCTATAGGGTATATTCTAGTTGGACACTGTTTAGAAATGTTGGCTATATTACAGACAGGTGTGTAAATGGATTTAGAGTGATACGTATTGGGGCGCTTAGATAGCCCATCATCGTCATCATCATCGCCATCAAAAACATCATGGAAAGCATTTGGCAATTCTGTTTTCCAAAATGATCCGCAGCTTGGGCATCATCATAAAAGACGCAGAACCAAATGCGTTGTTTCAGATTTTACAGTTTTATAGCTGATAGCCCTGCATTTGGGAGCAGTTCAAATCAAATCATATCTGTAATTTATCCCAGGTCAGTGAATGCATTCAACGATTTATTTAAGTCAATTCTTAAAATTTGGACGTTAATTATACTCGGTGCCCATTGGGTACCAAGAGTATATTGGGTTAGTGACAAGACCAAACGTATGTAACACCCATAAGGAGCATGGAGCATGTCCGTCTGTCCGTCTGTACGTCCGTATGAACACACAGATCTCGGAGACTATAAGAGCTAGAGACTTCATTTTTTTTGCAAAGTGTTTGTAGTAGTTGTAGTTGCAGGCAGATCAAGTTTATTTTGGATTTTTGCCACGCCCCCCTCCGCCTCCACAAATCGATAAAAACGATAATAACACATTTCAAATTCCAAAAGTTGAGAGGCGTCTCTTAGTGTACGTTTGCTTGCTATTATTATTTTTTTTTAATTTTTTTTTTTTTTAAATTAACTTAAAATTGGCGATTGCGCAGCACGAGCTAAATAAATATATAATATAACTTTGGGCACCGAGTATTATATAGTCGAGCACACTCGACTATAACTTTCTTACTTGTTTTTAATTGATTTTTCTCATACTTAAAAATGTGGTAACCATAGAAAATTTACAATTACATTTCTAACTAACTAACTAACGGTTTAACTAACTAATGTCGCTTCCACTTTGTCATTATATGTATAAACATAAGTCGTTAGTACCAAAGTACAAGTCTGTAGCCATGAACACATAAGAGATATAAATATTGTAATATTGTATTTTGCAATGTATGCTTTGATTATACTTTGCAATGTACAAAAGAGATGAGACATAAAGAATAAGAATATATGTATAATCATATATGTATATTATCTTATACCTATATATTATTTTATACTGTTCGCTAATTGTAAAAAAATGGAAAAACGTATGTAAAATTGATTAAATTAAAAATGGTGATAAAAACTTTCAATTTCACCAAAATTGCTTCTGAAGTTATTCTATTGAGATATGAGCTACATACAACTTATAATCATAAATAAAAGAGATAAAAGTTTTTAGGTAATTTGATAAAAATAATTTTGCTTTAATTACTCATTCTATTACGTCAGTTGATAATCTGCACTTCTTGATCCTTATCTCAACTGATTCTGATTTTTAATTTCAACAGTGTGAGTCAAGTACAAGTCATTAAATTAATTTCATGCTAACACGTCACTCTATTTACTCAGTGAATAATTAATACGAAAGATATGAAATGATAACTTTTTTTAAGGCTTTCATACACAAAATCTGGCACTTAGGCAGCACTCCTCGGTGCTCGTGTATGTGAATATATCCTATAAAAACAAATAACTACATTAACATATGAATAGAGCGGAATAGGAATAACAATACATAGAAGGAGACTATGGAAGAATAACATCTTGTAATTTGAGCAATTTGTTTTTATAAATTGTTCACTTATTTTTTTAGTTCCTTATACAATATGATGCTAGCGGCTATTAAATAGTATCTTTTTTCTTTCAACTTGTATCTTGTAACTTGTATGTACACTATGTATTGTATATTTTCATAGAAATACTTAGAACATAACTTGTTAAGTATCTCTCATCTTAAGCATGTGTGGATGTGTTTGGGGGATTTGTATGACCGGCTTTTAGCAGCACATCCTTTAAAAACAATCACAGATCGTTAGAAAAAAACCAAAGAAAACGAAAATAAAAGGAAAATGAAAATTGTACTTACAACTTCACTGTGCGGTTGAGGCGTCAAGATTTTAAGTGCTGTACCTGCAACTCTCCCTCCCTCTCAAACAAGGTTTTTCCTCTTCTTTAACAGTTTTAACTCCAGGTTGTAGTTTTCTTTGTAATGGTTTTAATAACAATTTGCCACAAATGTGACCAGGTTTTTGAAAACACATACACACAAACCCATACCCACAAGTGTAGTAAATATAATATACCATATGTATATAGAATATATAGTGTAGTATGTTTGTTTATGAAAATATAATTTCTTTAATTGGATTTTGTCGTCATAGTTGCCAGGAGCTCGAGCAAACATGAGTATTAAAAGCGCCGCAAAGACATTTGACACTTGCCACGCGGCGGAGTGAAATTAAGAACCAGTCGCCAGCAAACAGACAGACAGAATGTCGGATTGTATGACTGTCTGACTGGCAAACAGACAAGCTGCCAGACGACTAGCCAGCTGGTAAAACCCGTTCAAAATGCGGTTCCAAAATGTGCGCGATTTGCGGTAAGGCTCAGCTTTATGAACTCAAAAAGGCGCTGCAAACAAATTTAAATTAAGTAAAATAAAATGCTAAGATATGTATAATAATATTTTCTTTATTTTAAATAAATATTTGTTTCATTTAAAATTTAAAATATTTATTTGATTACATAATCACTATAAATTATTTTACTTAACTCAATTAAAAACTCTGTTCAGACTTTGGCAAGAATGTTTTATTTGTTTATATATATCTAGTTTTTATTAATTTAACCCTAGACTTTTATACCATAATAAAAATACCAGACAAATTTAATTTTCGGCTAATTATTCTCTTTGTTTATAAAATAATCTTTTTTTTTTTTTCTTGCTATAATTTTGGTTTATTTTCCTAACAGTGCAAGTGACACCGCCTGAAGTCAGCCAGAGTTGAGGCTCTGATCAGGGAAATACAGTGTGAGGCTACGCAATTCTGTTGTGCAGGGTATACGTATACACAATATGTTCAGCTAATGTCTGTGACAGGCGACAGCGCGACACGCTGTCTAACAATTTAAATTTTCAATTTTTACTGCGACGACGACGACGACGACGTCACACGGTGCAGATGGAGTTGGAGCTCGCGTTTGAGTTGAGGCTGGAGTCGTAAGCAGAGTTGGGTCCAGTTTTATCCACATTGCGCTCAACTGGGTCACTGGTGTCAATCGTCATCTACTTGTCGTTGTTGTTGTTCCCTTTATTGTTGTTGTCATTGTAGTCAACTTAATTATGTCGCAATTGCTTTGAAGTCGACTCTTGCAAATGTAAAGCAACAGCAGAAATAGCAACGGCAGCCGCAGCAGCAGCAGGTGGCACATTGCTTCGTGCCACGTCGTTTTCATTTGAAATTGCGCTTTATTCAATTTTTTAATACCCCACCCCCTTTCCATACTCCGCCTCAGCGCTTTTCTGCCCTTTTTTAGTGACTGCAGCGCGTCGTTGTCACCAGTTTAATTGGATTTGCCCCTCTGCAGCGTGGCTTTGTCTTTGTTATTAGCATTGCCACGATCTCGCAACCAACCTCCCGCTACCTTCGTTGCTCCTCACTATTCACTAACTGTCGCTATTTTTCTATCACACTGTCGGGTACTTACCCTATTTTTCCAACACTTCTCATCATCGTCTTCATTTAACATTCCACTAAAACGTTGCAGCACATTACAAATTGGCTTAGTTATTGGCTTAATTGAATTGTCGTAGATTGGACCTTAAATATAAGAAGTGTGTCTGTTCCTGCTTCCTGAATATGTTTACTGCCTACTGCATCCGCCTACGCCAGCAGCTAAAGCCTTCAAGCAATCTCTTGTCATATATTTATTTTCATAAGGTAACATCAACAACTTGAGACCAGCAATTATTTGTCATAGTAGTATAAATAAGTTTGGGTAGCTAGAAAAGTAGAAAGACGAGGACTGTATGACTAGGCGTGGCACAGACACAAGAGAATTATGTGTTGTCGAATTTGACTTAAATAAAAACTGTTACTTAAATGACAGTAAAGAGACTTTTGCATCTCTTTCTGACAGTCAACACTAATATCAACTGTGCTCTAATGATTTTCTCTGTCACTTTAACCTATACACCCAAATCCAATATTACCAGTATTATCTTCCGGCCATATCGGTTCAACGGTGGCAAGACAATGCACCACAATGACAATTTCTTTGAGAATTGCCAAACCGAAAAGTCAAAAGCAAAAGCAATGTAATGCTACTGTCGCCAGTCAAATGGATCCTATAGCACCTTTGTGTGATGTGTATTCACCTAGCACCCGCCTGGTACTCTATGTAAAACTTGGAAAAAATAGAAAGCCAATTTCATTGTTTGCATGCAACGTTGACGAGGCAGAAAGAAATGTCAACAGAAAAACAAACAACGCAGACAAGAAATGATATCGCGGCACACTGAAATTTTAATACCCTTTCATAATATATACAAGTTGATTTTCATATAAGAAGTCAATTCTTTTCCGATGTTTACATTAGGAGCTATATGATACTGTTTGTCAGTCCGAAAGGACAGAGAAATTAATTTAAACAGATTTTCTTGCTAATCATGATTATATAGAATGTATGTATAATATATTCATTATACAAGGTACAAACTGCTTAACAAAGTCAATATATCTTGAGCGAGTTTACAAGCTAAGACTGTGACTCGAATTTGAGCTGATTGACACCAAGAGAAGCAACGAGGCATAGGTAAGGTGTATATGGAGTGCTAGGGAGACGAAGAGGGTCGAAAGCATTGGGGTATTATTGAACAAAGTAACACTCGAAAAGTAATGCGCTTATCAGTAAAAATTTATCGTGTCTCCATGTTCGACAATGAATGCAGGTGATTGTTGATATTTTTTTTTTTTTTTGTATTTTTACTGTTGTTTTCATCGTCGTCGTCATCATTGTTGTTGTTGTTATTGTATTACAAAATAATTAACATGTACTTTCAATTTCGTGACTTGGTCCATATAAAAGAAAAGCGATCTGTGGAAAAGTGAAACGAATCCCCTTCCATTCTTCGATCGTCTTTCGTTGTTCCACTCTCCTCCCATATCAAATAAAGATTCAACTACAATCAATAGCATTTGTAATGTCAATAATGACAAGAGGCCGGACCAGGCATCGGTGCTTGGTGCTCGGTTAGTTCTCGAAACTGAAAGTTTATGGCTCGATGAATTCGATCAATTTAACGAATTGCCCCAGTCAGGCAAGAAGCCCAGCCAAGCACCTTGCAATACCGATAAGAAAAACCTGATAAGATCTAAATTGAATGGTTTCTCAATCATCCAGAAAACTTTTTGAAATCAATCAGAAAAGAAAAAAAAAATTTATTAATTGAACAGTTAAAACTTTTGATCATTGCGTATCCAGAAAAAAGAGAAACGCCAATTAAGGTCGGCTTAACCGGCGCCAAGTTATGAAATTAAGGTTAATTGAATTGTTCACTATGAATATTTTATAGTACATACTTTGATGCAATATGAAGTCACTATATAGTATATGTATTGCACAACTGTTCAAGTTGTTAGATAACTGCTTAACAAATTATTTATATACACTCCGATATTATCTACAGATCGAAGATCAATGACCAGCACGAAGTAAAAACAAGTTTCGATCTTTTAATTATTTGCAAAATTGGCACGTGGCTGGAAGTGCAGGAAGTAAAAGGCGGGAAAAAAACAAATTAAGACATAAGCAATCATTATAAAATTTTAATAGAAGAAACTGAAATATAACTTCTCTGAAATCTGTTATAAAACTTCAAAAGTAATTATCTAAAAAAAAAAAAAAAAAAAAAAAAACAACTTTCCTTTTGATGCATTCATAGTTTCATTAGACAGGTAATAATTGATAACTAATTTCATAACAAATCCATTAAGTCAAGATTTGTAGCACATGTGCTCGTAATATATGTAATTGATCAGTTGTACATGAGCAATCTCATAAGTCTGTGCAGTGATTTACATGTGTCGAATAACGCTTTTGAACAATCTTAAAATCGTTTGAATATGCAGTTTCATAATTGCACTCGGGACTGAAATTGACTTGGCATATCGATAATAGCATTTTAATCAACCTAACTTATTCTACATAAAATTATCGTAAACAAGAAATAATTATCAAAAACAATTTAGTTCTATCGTTAGTATATTAACTTAATGACACATTGTAGTACAATCCGGTTCGTTCAGTCTAGTTTGACCATTGATGGTGATAAGGATTATATATACTTTATGCCTTATTATGCAAATTCATGATCCTGAGCAAAATTAATATTAATAATTCAAATAGTAATTTATATGATCAGTATTTTGATTATTGATGGTAACGAGAATCAAGTGTTGCTTTTAGCACTTGAGTAAATTATTGAAGTTATCTGTTTAAAAGTTGTCTGTTTTATGCTTTTTTACTGTTGAAAGTCTGAGAATGAGAAAAATTCTTCCGATCCTATGATAGTTCCCAAACATCGAATTTGATGACGATCAAGAATATGTATGTATAATATATATATATATATATATATGTATAAAATATTACATGGTACTTTTAATGTTTTCTGTTTCCTTATGTGAAATTAAAATACCATTGCGTGGGTAAAACAAGGTGTTACCGTATTGCGCTGAACCTCGAAGAAATAATCGAAGAAGAAAAAGTGAAGAAAGAGCTATAAAGAACCTTATAAAGAATATACTCGTATGTATTTATGCTTGAGTGCTAATAATGCTCAACCAATTGTTGTTACTAGTATTGAAAACCTTTGAACCGATAAGCCAACAGAAACCACAACAACTACAGCAACAACAACAAGACTGTCGACAACGACGACAATAAAATGGAATAACATCATAAGTACTATTGATAGATATAGATATAGAACCAAAGAGGGACAGACAGATAGTCAGGCAGAGTCTACGCTCTTGCTATAGTACGCTGCAGTACGGTGCCGCATAGTGTAACCTGGCCAAGCGCAACGAACTTGAAGCTAAACGCGCCCAAGATTATCTGAGACGAGGTAAAACCATAAACAAATAAGGAAAGAATTCAATCCAGCGACACGAAGTATATACACATGTGTATGTATTTTTATTTGTATGTAATACACACTGTGTATGTATTATGTATGTGTCCGCGGTTCATTGACATTGGATGGGTTGGTCTTTGGATGGATTTTGTGTTGTGTTTTATGGGGATTTACAACTAAAGTTGAGTTCTGCTGCGTTCTTATTCTTGCTTTTGTTTTTTTCTTACATTTGTTTTTGTCTAACTGCGTTTTTAATTGTGCATGCAATGAAAGCGCCACTCAAAGTGCACTTGTTAGACAGGCACAGACAGGCACAGACAGCCATAGCAGTGACACAGTGGGGAGCAGAGTAAGGCATTGAATATGAAGAAAAAGATGTAGGATCTGTGGATTAAGGGCAGCAACAGGACTTTGGGCTATTCATGCATCATTTCTAGGAATTCTAGGTTGAGCCGGTGAGCCATGCAGCATGAGCATGAGCATGAGGCATGCGGCAAAACCTTGAGGGTTGCATGACCTATATCAGAAATTACAGAGACATGAAGGGAAGAGCAATGACTTCGAAGAAGAAGGGCAATATGAAGGAAAGCAAGTCAACGCAACTTTGTCTACGTAGTGTTCATAGTCGCACGTTGACAACTTTCCCATGGCCACGACTCATACATGATTCTCGGGTCTATCGTTCTCAGGTCTCGGTCCGTATGACAAATGTTCCACATCAGTACGTTCCGGACTTTAGCAATTACCTGCAGCGCATTTTCTTCTTCTTGTTGTTCTTTTTTTGTCCCTTTGTATTTGTCTTACTTGTCTCCCGTCGTTACAGCTCAGTTGTTGTTCTTAACTTCTCATCAGGGCGTACAGCGGGTTCAGGGGAACAAGTGCTTCCAGAAACGTCCAAAGGCCTAGCAGTACGTCTTAAAGGCAATCGGGACTCTGACTTCATGGCGCACAGTCCACCATAGGAATTGATTTCTAACTGTGCCAAGGCAAACGAACTGCAAAGATCATAAACGTTTTTCTTTCTATAGTTTCGTATTGTAATGCTCAACGGATGCTACATCTGATTACTCAATTAGAGTGTGAGAACTGAAATAAATGCATGTAATTATACGGAAATGAAAGAACGATTTTCACAAGGATTAAAATGAATTTCCTGCAAATCGATACAGTGCTGACCATTGATGAATTCCATTTTACAGAATATAGAAATGGAAGCTTTATTTCGTTGTAATATAGCTGCAAATTGATTGCTGAATTGGAACGAGTTAGTTAAAGTGATAAGTTTCACTTTTTAGTTAAGTAAAAGTTATGGATGTTGGTTTTAAAATTGTAAAAGATCAAATTTAAGCCGATTTATTAGTGTCAGCAAAGCTTGACAAGTATCGAAAATCTTTGAAAAATGAATAAACTATGTTAAATTGTTGATACATTATGCAAAGCAGTACATTCGATTTCGACTTGGTCTTGGAATTGGACCCCATAGGCAGTGAAAAATTAAGCGGCTTTATCAGTGGCATCACCCGCATCCAAATGCACAGCTACTACACCGTCTTTCCACTGACCGTGGACTCATTAATTTTGTTGCCGTTCTTGTTGTTATTGTTGTTGTTCTTTGGCCTAAAGTTCAGCACAGTAGTCGGCATTGAATATAAAGTTAGAATGCAGAATGCCTAAATGGCTCATTAAGGTCTTAAATTAAAGCTACTTGGGACGCTTCCACACGCCTCACTACATTTAAGACAAGTCGGTCAACTATTAGGGCCCCAAGCTTCCCCAAGAAAGAAAGCCGAAAAACAACACAACACAGACAACAAAGACTGAGAAACTACTTTTAGTATACACCGTTGCAGTATGCCAGTTTTCAAATAGGAACAGAGATAGGGCCTCTGTACGGTTACTTAGTTCACCTAATTAGAGGGCTATTGTCTTACGCTATGACAGTTGCGAAGAAATTATTGCAAAAAAGATTCTGGGCCCATATGGTTATCCGCAAGATACATAAACAGACAGAAAGAGAGAAGCAAGAAAAAAATTGTCATTATCTGTCACGAAAGATTCAACCCAAGAATTGTTTTTTTTTTTTTTTTTTTTTTTTTGCTAATCTGACGACCCTCTAAGTAATAGACAATTGCCTGTGCTTCGTTACCGGGTCTCATTTTACTTCCCCTTTCTCTACGTATGCGTTCTTCGCCTGCGTTTTGCTGATTCATTTGGTCTGTGTAGATTAAGCGATCACGATAAGCCTGTTTTTTTGTGTACTCGATGAGCTCATCCCTGTCGTCATTATCATCCTCGTCGTCATCATCATGATCATCAACTTTACCCTCCAGATCAGCATCATCGGCCCAACTCTTTTTGTAAATTGCATTGAAATCTTTCATAGACAAATCTTGTTGAAAAGCCAATTCGCCTCTTCATCGTAATAACTAATATGAGAATTTGATCTTATCCGTATATGTTTTGAGGAACTACTCATGAAAAGGGCCAATTGAGTGGAGAGACAGTTATTTGTTTATGATTAGTGTTAAATGGGTAAATATGTATGTATTATGTTCATCATCAAGTCATCTCAACATATACAATTCATGTTGTCTAAGCATATTTATATTATATCAAAGCCCAAGTACAGAATGTACCAATAAATGTAAATATTGCAGTCACTATACAATCACTTATATTTACTTTTACCACTACTAATACTACTCTAATACTAGATACTATACTGAAAGGCGGTTTATTTCATATAAGATTTATTAATTTCTGATCATCTCAAGTCCAAAGTGCTTCGTTCATTTTCCGCTTTTCCCTTTTGCTACGCATCAAAATCTTATAATTATAAAATACATCAATCTTCAAAATGAGCAACTCTTGCAGACCGGTGACCGGTATCTGTTTATGTCAGTCGTCTGTCTCTTACCTGATGCAATCTTGCAAAATTCATCTTCGACCAGGTGAATACTACTTACCGAAATAAGATATCTGCACGTAGCTGTAATTTAAAACTCCACCAAAAAAGAAAGAAAAATTAAAAAAAAAAATACAAAATTCCAAATAAAGGAAAAGAACAAGACATGGTCTCAGTCCCCGTCAAATGCACACAAATAGATTTACACACACATACACTCTCTCCACACGAACACGCACACGTGTGCATTATCCTACAGCAATAATTTCTCTTACCGAACAAACAATACAAATGTAGAAATATGTCATTTGCCAGGCAAAAACGATGAAGAAGTCGAAGAAGTGAACGGAGAAGATCGATGCTCCATAACAGTTCAGCGATTGAAACAGGGAAATGAGAACTGGAACGGTAGCGAGAAGAAGAACTGGAACTGGGTTTGGGTTTGGGTCTGTGCCTGTGTCTGAGTATCGGGCAACATGTGCGCCGCTTTGTAACGCCAATTATGGGCCCATAATTTGAAGGCATTGTCTGAGCAGGCACAAAAGATACGAACCGTGCAAGCATTACACGAATAAGATCAGCCCGAAAACGTTGAGCAAAAATAGAGAGGAAGACAGAGACGGAGAAAGGCTTTAACCGATGCGTAACGAAGAGAGAGAATTTGAGCACATCTTTACTCAGGTAGCAAACACTCTCACTCAATCGTTGCTTACTCTCCCTTACTCTCGATCATTCACTCTCTCGCTCTTGAGTGGAGTTAAAAAACAGCGCGCGCTTAACGACCGAGCCGAGTTGCCTTCGGCTAATCAGTTTGTTTGCAGACATAGCCGCTGTCGGACGTTTGCGCTGTGCTGAAAGCTACAGAAAAAAAACGAAGTCAAGATAAACATAAAAGATAATACGGATCGAGTGAAAGTGTGCAGCAGTTAAAAAAGAAACAAAAATTAAAAAAAGAGAAATATAATCTTTGCATTGAAATAATACGTGTAATTAACGTGATATATAAAGCTAAATATGGAGCATCTGCCGCACGCATTAAACTACGAACTGTCCCACGATTTGCATTTCGATCATTTCGGGGGCGCATCTCAACAGATACTAGATAACGAGAAGAATATCGTAAACGTTGCAGAGGCATCAACTCCCACAATTAGTACTTTGGACGTTTTGGCCAATAACGATTTTCTGCAAAAAATCGGAGAAACTATTTTTAATTCAATTCAGTTGAAACGACAGAGACTTAACGAAGTTGCACAATTAAATTCCACTGAAACAGCAGGAAATAGCATGGATTTTGACTTTGCCACAAATCATGTAATCCTCGACTCGAGCAGTGTCGATCAGTTTCAGCAACAGCACGAATATGACAAGTTCATGAACGAAGTTTGGATTGGAATTGTCTTCACACTCATCCTCATCTCGATGGTCTTTTGCATATGCTCGTGTTTTCTATATCATCAGTTTCGTACATGGAAACGAAATTGTAAGTACTTCTAATATAAAAGCAAAAATAAAAATAATATTAAATGGAAGCGGAGGCTCATTAATCTATGCATTGATTAGATCTTATCGTTAATTGTGAGATATTTCAGTTGCCATGAATAGAATTTGTGATTAGCAAAAGTTTAAAAGAAAAGTGCTAAAATATTTCAAATGTAGATCGCAAGAATTCTTATGAATCGTTCAAGCATATAGAGACTACATACGTATGTATAATAATGAGACTATATGTTACTGTGCTACTATGACGAAAGAGAACTTGCAAAAATAATCATGAATGCAAATTATCATACAGACGATAATAAAAATTACACATATATTGAAAAGGTTATCCAACTACCAATCATAATTGTGAGATTGAAAGACACTTAATCGTACAACTAGTTTAAATTACTTTATTTACCAACTAATAGATATTTGATAATCGAGATTCTTATAAGGATTGAACTTAGATGGCCTAGTTGTGTGTTAGGGCTATAATTTGTTTAGCCCCGAGATCTGTAATTAGAAAATGTCAACGTCAACTTAAATAGACTTTGAGCTAAACAAAAGTTTTATTTTATGATTTGCTTGTTTTGTTTCTTTTTGTTTTTCGCTAAGTTTGTTTTTGTTTCATTCAGAATATTTTCAGGGTTTTGTTTCTACTTTCACTCTGTCTTTTTGTTCGACGGTCATGTTTGTTGTGTCAGCGGAAATTTACTCAAAATAATAAGAAGCTCAAGTGCATTTTGCAAGCGCCAAGGCAATTAGCAAAAAACAAACAATAAAATACAAAAAAAAAGAAAGCCTCGAGACACGTAAATAAATAAAATAATTTATGTAATAAATGCACAGATATTTGTGCAACAATTTAATGATAATTGAAGTGACAATTCCAGAGCTACGCGTACGAATAAACAAATACTCTTGAAAAACACAATAAAAATAAATTAAAATAAATAAAAGGCACAAAAAAGTAAAGAAAAAAAGAAGGATTACTCTAATAAAAAAAATGTGTTAATGTATGGAAGTATTCATGTACATATACTTATGTATATACTTGTATAAGATATAGTTCATCTCTTGGCTTGTTGGTTTTTAGATACTTTTGTCATTCAAAACATTATTCTTATAACACAATTTTCCCTCTCGATCTGTAAAATTAAAACAATTAATTTATTCTGATTATCATATAGTGGTTACAGGGTATCTTTATCCATGAATATATACAACTGTAATGAATCCAGACTTTGCCTCCAGATATTTCTTTAAGCGGAACCCACGCATTACATACTTGACACTAATCAAAAACTTTTCTCAATCTCTCTCTCTTGCTGTTTAGATCACAATAATGCGAATAGTTCAACACAGTGCACAATTGTTGATATTGAGGCATTGAAATTGCATCCAGATTCAGAGGATCCCGTACCGGAATATACATTGGTTTCGGGTCTGCCCAGTTATGAGGCAGCTTTAGAGTTATTGCATAAAAAGCCGCAATCGTCGTGTTTGATTGTCTATCCAAGCGTGTTTAATGTATTCAATAAGCATGAAAGAGTCGGCTCAGCAATAACAACAGCAACATTACAGGCAACAGCACCACCAATAACAACAACAACAACAACAGCAGCAGCAACAACAGCAATCGTAGCAACAACACAGCCATCAACATTGTGCGAGGCAACAACACCGTTGCTGCCAGCAGAAACAACATCAACAACAACAATAGCAGCAGCACCAACAGCAGTAACAACAGTAGCAACAACAACAATCACGCCCACATGCGAAAACATTAAGACCAAGTTTGTGCCCAGTTATGCCGAGGTATTTGGCTTTAAGACCATTGACGAGAAGAAAAAGTCAACAAAAACCTCAACGAAAGACGAAACAACAAAATGCCAAGGCGATAAATGCTAAGGGAAAAGTTATATACATATCATACGCGTATTTCTCTTTGTCCCCATTAACCAAAAGTGTTCTGTGATATTTGCTGTTGCTGTATACACTGTATATAGTGCTATATAACATACTATAAATTTTATGATATATATAATATATAATATATGATATTTTGATATATGTTCATTGTACTTAAGTTTAATCTTAACGCTGTGATTATAGAAAGACAACTCGCAAAGAAAGTACTTATAGATACTATTGGTGTGAAAGCTTGTTATTAGTGTATAAGTAGACCAAAACTATGATCAATTAATAAATTATACTAAACTATTTTAAAATTACAATGAAAACTTTGTTTTTCTTTTGATTTTAATGAATTCATTTGAATATGAAATATATAAAAGTTATTTTTAAAGTGAGATTCTGCATAAACTGCCTTCAACCTTTGTTGATTATTTAGCAATCAATCAATATGACATCCAACTGATTTTGATTGACATTAAACAGCAGCTGATGCCTCAATCAAATGTGAATCCTTGTCGGAATCCAAAGAAAGCTAGTGACAGAAAAAGAGAGAATGCGACTAACAGTGAGCATGAGAGGAAAATATACCCGTCAAGGGCTTTCCCAGAGTTTTCTTTGTTGAGCTTTATAAATAGATGTAGATGCCAGACGAGATTGAGACAGTTGTTGGATAGAGCAAAAAGCAAGATTGCAATAAAATGAGAGAGAGAGAGAGAGAGACAGCAAGATAGAGAGAAATAAAGATAGATGGAGACAGTTTCAGTTTGACATTGAGCTTGAGGACGTGCCACGTGAATTGAGTTTGATTGCAAGTTGTTTGAATACTTGCATTGATAATCTGTTTATTTGTGCACTCTTGAACTCAAATTGGACATTAAAATTTATAGCCAAACAATTCATGACTCTGTAAACGTCTACAAAACGCCATAAGTTACATGGAACATTTTTCAAAAATGAAAATCGAATGACCCTTTAGTAGAGTTTACTCAACAGTCAGTAAGATACCCGGTATGCACATTCTCAAAAATTGTAATGTGGAATCAAAGAAAATTGAAAATAGTATTGAAATCAGACTACATTTTCACAGCTCGCTTTCATTAGGCTACGTAAATAGTTTGCTAAAATGTTCTGTTCAGTTTTTGGAGGTGGTGGGCGCTTAGGAACATATATACTATCTATATACCTAATAGTAATACATACATATTCTGGTGACGCGTATACTTTAACAATAAAAATAATAATAACAAAATTAAATATATTAAATATATTCTACATATATATATATATATCAAAATTAATGTTTATCCAGTTTCTTTGGTTGTCATTTTATAAATTATATAAATTTTCCTTATTATCACAATTTCCTGTCTTTAATCTGACTATTTCTTGTGTGCTGTTATTATTAATTACATTTACACCGCAATAACAAATGACAAATAAAAGAATGAAAACTACATACAATAGGTCGATCGAGGTGCAATAAATTTACAGTACATAAAGTCATATATTCTGAACAGGGGGCTGGGATTCTTTACCCACTTGTTATGCATATGTGAAAATGGCAATTATCATATTATTGATATGATGTTGGTTTTTAAATGGGGAAACACTTTCTCATATTTTTGCTAAATACAGATATGCGTGTGTATATAGTTAATTGTAGAAATATATAATTTATGATAGTTTATTTGACACCTTCAGGTTCTTATTCTGATTGATAATCCGTGACTCACATGACAGTCTCTTTATCTTACTTCTTTCCTGCTCGGAACAAAGAAGTGTTTATCAATTTCATTTTCCTCATACGATGTTTGCAAAATATTTCATTAGACAAAGTTGAAATTGAAACAACGCAAAATATTCCGCAAATGTTGCGCTTGCGCGTGCCTAACGAAGCATGTATGTGGACGGAGGAGAAGCTAAAGCAGCGTGAGATGGGAGGCGTCTTATGGTCGAGCTATAATTAATCCAAGCACGTAAGTCCAATAAATATATATGTATACATTAATGTCTGCTGACGATTTCAGTTCTATGTGTAGCTATAAAATGAATATATCGAACGTATACATATATATTTATATTATATATACATATAAATATATTTAAATGATATGACAGTGACATAACAGTGCTGTACTTGTAATCGAAAATACAAACACTGATTATTATGATAATAACCTGTTATGGTTATAATCTGTGTTGGAAATATTTATTATAT
Source organism: Zaprionus obscuricornis (assembly GCA_037044475.1). Taxonomy (NCBI): domain Eukaryota; kingdom Metazoa; phylum Arthropoda; class Insecta; order Diptera; family Drosophilidae; genus Zaprionus; species Zaprionus obscuricornis. The sequence goes on from JBAMBR010001318.1 coordinate 61,628, forward strand.
CAATTTATATTTATATTTAATATAGTATTTATATTTATACTATTACATTTATATTTATTTTTGTGAAGTATAGCCACGGAATATATTCACTATAAGAAGGCCGAGAAGTAACCCAAAAAAATGTTGACCAACCAGGCTGAAGCCAGAACAACGAAGGTATTGAAGTGTCCTGAAGAGCGTATTGCTATGAAGAAACAGGAATACATCACTTTGCATGGCTAGGAGGACGACATTGCTGCTAATTCTGGCAATACAGGCAGTAATTGGGTCAATAAAGAATAAATTCGTCCTTTCAGATTGCTTGAAATTTTTTTGTACAAACTTAAAAAGAAAAAAAACACATCAACAAAACATTCTATTAAGCGACTGTTAACAAAACAGTAACTGAAAACACAAATAAATATGTTTTTATTAATAACACAAATATGTCAACTGAAACGTTGTCATAATATAAATCATTTCATAAAACTAATTACAATATTTTCCTCTATAATTTCTAAAATTTATGAATAAGTTTAAAAAGGTATTGCGATTTCCAGCTGACACTTAAAAGTGCTTTAGAAACTTAAATGTAAAGAGGTAAATAACTGATAAATCTGAGTATGTTAAGAACTTACTTGAAATTGTTATTAATGTGTTTTATATGTGCAAACTAATTGCTTGGCTAATGGAGTAATGAATTCTATGGCAATTCTATTCTATTGCATTGTCTGTTGATGTAATAAATTGCTACCACATATACTACATATATTAATACAAAAAAGTCACGCTTTGTGACTTAGTCTTTAAAATAGTCGCTATCATATCATCGAATATCATCTTAAGAGCTTTCATTTGCATTTCTTGCTCCGGGGTCTATTGCAAAAGTCAGAAAACATATGTCGTGGCGCTACAGCATATCATAATATTATACAACATAAACAACATAATTAGCTTATAATTCAAATTAAATGCCCCGAAAAGCAAATCTAAATTCAAATAGATATCCAAATGCAAAGAAAGCGCATCCAAAGGGCAAACAATTTATTAAAAAACCATCTGCAAGATGCAGATGCGGGAGAAAGTTGCCCTACGGACTGGATGAGATCGGCCTAATGAAACGTAAAATTTATTAATATCAATGAATAAAGAGTTATCTACGAGAGACCGAAAATTTTATGCACTTGCTTTCTATTTCAACAGAATATTTTAGGGATAACTCAACTTAGATTATTAAAGGGATAACTTAATAAATTATGTAAATAGCGTTTCGATTTATTGCAGTATAGGTTCGTCTGAAATAAGTATTTAATTTCGCCAAGTCTTATTTTATCGCGTTGTACGCTTATCCCCAAAATGAATATATTCTTGTAAGAGCATGCAAATGCACATTAGCCCACGGCTTGGGCCAAGACGAAACGGAATTTAGTTAAATGAATTTTCAATTAACCGCCAAATTCATAGGGGGAAAAGTCGGGAATGGCAATGATATATATTAATGATATATAAGCTAACATATATGTATATATGTATATATATATATGTGGACATATGAAAGTGAAAACAGGTTGAACAGCGAATCAGAAATCGAATCCGAATTCGAATCCGTCGACGTCGACGTCATACGCAATATTTGACCCACTTTTTTTTTTTATAAACAACGACTACAATAATAATAACAAAAAAATTGGCGAGCCAGTTTTACAAAGCGCACACATAAATAAATAAATATATATATTTACATTGTATATTTATTTACAGCGGTAGAAAAACTATTTTTGTTGGGTCAAATTTGGTCGAACAAATGTTTTTTTTGTCAGATATATATCAACATTTGTATTAATACAACTGTAAAAATATTTCATAAATATTCAATAGTTCTCAAAAAGTGCTGCCAATATTTGCGAAAACTGATTGAATAGGTTCTATATGCCAAACATATATATATATATGTATATATACATATATATACATATATATATATATATATATATATACTATGTAAATGTAAAGTAATTATACAATTCTATTGTGCTATTCACAGTATTAAGAAAATATTATTAAATATTATAGCAAATCTAAAAATATCACAGAAATTTCATTTGTATCCATTTGATTTGGTCCTGCAAGTTTTTAACCGGATAGCTAATTAAGTAAACAAGTTTTTCATGAATTTTCTGTTTATATTTTTATACTCTGCACCGTTGAAAAGGGTATACTAAGTTTATACAATTGTGTACAACAGGTAGAAGGAGGCACGGCAGACCCCACAAAGTATATATAATCTTGCTCAGGATCAATAGCCAAGTCGATTTGACAATGCCCGTCTGTCTGTTCGTCTGTCTTTTTGAACGCACATAACTTCTAAATCATTGAGACACTAGAGATACATATACATATAAATTCAACGAAATAAATTAATTATCACAAAAGGCGAAACTAAGCGTTATACCGATTATTTCTCCAGCAGCTACAGATACGCAGATTTTAATCTAGCATTAACCGGATTTGATGGTACTTCAATAGTTTAGTGACTATATAGTTTACCTGCAATTTTTAGACATAGACAAAATATGGATCATATCATATATATTGATTTGCTTAGTCAGAGTTGTGATATTTATCACAATTTGCACATACACTTAATATAAAAGTTGAGTGATATTCTCTTTGTTGACGTGGCTTGTGTCAACTTTTTAAACAATCCTATTTACACTCGCATTAAAAGTCGCAGAGACTTAAAATGTTTGCGCCTCGTGTAGCTTTTTCTTTTGTCTTTGTTGTTGTTGTTGTTTTCGTTGTTGTAAATACTCTTGAGTTAATTTTACTCAAATATATTCAACTTTGAAATATTTATCTCGACTCGTATAAACATTTCAACATTTTACATGAATTCCTCTTTATGCAGTCCGAAATGCTTAACGCTTGAAAAGAAGATAATGTCATTTTACGAATCGGCACACCGAAGAATTAATACCCTTGCATGTTCAAGACAAATATTTTTCATAAACTTTTTGACCGTTCAATTCAATTACTTCCGAGCAAAACTAATATACCCTTGGAAGAGTATAGAGAACATCTAAAAATTGAATAAACAATAGGTAATAAAGATTTTGCCAATTTGATTTGTTTGTTCGAATAATTAAATATTTAAATATTTTGGCAAGTGGCAGAAAGAATGTAAATTAAAGCTTTCAGAACAAATGCCACATTCACTTTTATGTTATGCTCTCAAAAACATAAATTAAGCTCATAGCTGACTTAGAGTAAGCATTGAAAAATATTGACTTAAACTTGAGATTTGCAGAATAGATCAAATTTGACATCTAAGTAAAATATACATTATACTAACTATTATCTAACTAAATTGATAGAAATTTTAATTTGATTTTGTACATATTATTTATTTTAGTTGACAAATTAAAATTGACTGAACCTTCTGAGAAATGACGAAACAAATAAAAATCAAAATGCAAATAAAAAAGTTAGATGTTAATGTGTACCCAGCATCATAAAAAATATGGTATAACACTAGATAGAAAGAATGAGATCTAGAAGGGGTCTAAGAGAAGCAAAGGGGTTTTATTTTTATCTAAAGACATCAAAGCGCAGGAAAGGGTTAACATACAGTGTGAGCATCTGCAGCAGCAAAAGTAACAGCTAACAGCTACAGATATGTATACAGATATACATACAAATACAGTTACAGAAGCAGATACAAAGTTGAGACTCAGCTGCAGATGGAGATACAAACACATATAAAGAAGGTTGCAGGTTTGTTTCGTGGCTGATAAGCTCAACGCCGCAAGATTAACGTGTTGCACATCCACTCACACTCACACTCACTCTGTTTCTGTTTCTGTCTCTCGCACTCTTTCTCTGCCTCTTTTCTCTCTTTCCATCTAATGTACTGAGTTTTTCATCTTCTACGTATTTTGCTGTGTTTTAATTTTATGGGCCAAAGATTTTATTTTGTAACTTAATGTTTGTTCAACTTGGCTTGGCTGGAATTGGATTGGATTGAATCAGCAGGTTGTAACTTTTCTTTTCTTCTTCTTCTTCTTGTTTGAATTTTCAAAAGTAATAAAGTAAAAGTTTGATTTGATATTTGTAATAAATACAAGGGACAACATTGGATTAGTGAACGGAACGAATAAAGAGAATAACAATAATAAAACTGAAAGGTGAATAAACAAATAGTTAATATAAACACAACAAACAACAATGAAAACAATAGGAATGACAAAAATATAAAGAGAATGCTCTAACAATAAATAGTTAGCAGAAAATTAACACTTATTAAGATATTATTTTAGGCTAAATTGAGTAAATTATAATTATTATAATGAATAGTTAAATCGTTGAACAAAGTCACAATTTCATCGTTAAAATGGTAAGAACAGGAACAAGAAGTATGTAAATGCGCAGTCGCTCGTATGTGACAGTAAAATACCCTATACTACCTAATTATATGCCAAGAGAACAGTAATTAGAATCTATAGGGCTTGGCGAACCGCCATTCACCTAATAATTACATTTTGCAAAATCTTTAAATACAGGGTATGAAAAGAATAAGACTTAAAGCGATAAGCAAAAAATACTTGTGAGAAGTATTAAATGAATAGCTGAAGCATTGAATGAAGCCGGTTTTCTTTCTTATTGCTGTATTAACTTCCTCAAAGAATCCCAAGTTTAATGCTCCGCTGAATACACATTGTCTAGCTAATCCGACTAAGTAGCTAACACAATATTTGAATGTCACAAACGAAGAAGAAATTAAAACGATTCTTTGATAATTTTGATCATTTTTTTGTGGATAGAATCAAATTGAAAATTTGTTGAGCTGTGTAATTGTATGAAATATATCGAATGCAGAAATGCTAAAATGGCTTCTTATGATAATCTTTTAGATTAATCTTTCATAACTTTAAACTAACATCTCGTTTTACTAAAACTAGAAACTGTAGATAGAACTTACCAGTACATTCAAACTTAGAGTTCTGAATTAACTTAGTTAAGTATTTGAAACTAGTAACTGATATTTTTGGTTAGTTTAACACT
>JBAMBR010001319.1:2500-19530 GCA_037044475.1 Zaprionus obscuricornis
AGTATCTGCCACTGCTGCCGCCACTCCTTGTGTTGCATTATAATTCATCCATTTGGCATGCCCAGTAGCAATGTTGGAAAAGATAATTAATTAACTAGACTTTGGCTACACATTCAACTAACTAAATGAAAGAACGTTGAGAAACTAACGATGTAACGACGACTCATGCTTTTTATTGTGTAAACTCGCAAATAACTGGATTAAATAGCATTAAATGCTTTTAGTGAAGTCTTAAACAGGTGCAGTATTCACTCTCTCTCTCTCTATCGTTTTCTCACGCTCTTTTACACTCTCTGAGTAAAAAGACAGTGCTGTATATTATAATATAAACACTTGCAAATGTTTATATTTAGTTAGTGCAACTGTTTGTAAACTTATGTGCAGCATTGTATGACCGTTCAGAGCATTTACAAGCCAGCGAGCAACAGTGTTAAGCTGCTTAAAATTTATTACCTTTTGCTTGAAATAACTTGCCAGCAGGCACAGTATACAAGCAGCCAACCAACCAAACAACCAACCAAACAACCAACCAGCCAAGCAGCCAACCAGCACACGGAGTGAGAGTGAGAGAATGAGTGTGAGTATGAGAGCGAGACAGCAATGCACATAAAACAATGCGCAATGATAATACAATAAAATAGCAAAGACAAAAAGCATTTCAGCAAAGGGCACGAACAATAACAACTGCCTGGCATTGTAATAATGCACAAAAAACAATAAATATAATAACCTGAAAGGTCCTGCAATTCCCAAGGAGACACACGTTCTACAACGGACTCTACTTCTTCTTGACTCTATGCTACTCTTCTTCTGCTGCTTATACTGCTGCTACTTCTACTTCTGCTGCTTCTTCGCATATTTGCACAAGCTCGTTTATGGCAACAACATTTTATTTTATTTTTTTTTACTACATTCTACAGTTTTGTTGTTGTTGTTTTTGTGTATTAATTGTTAAGCTGATTGAAAATTTCAATTACGTTTACATTTTTTCTTCTTTTATTTTTGGTAAGTTTGTTTAACAAATTACGTGCAAATAATGTGCGATTATCATTAACTTTGTGTTTCGTTGCTGACTTAATCTTAGCTGCTTAATTTTGAATATTTAACTTTAAACAAGAAAACAAACTTCAACGCAAACTTGATGATTATCATTATAGAAATATAGTAAATAAATTTTAAAATTTTCTTTTATTTTTTCTTTTTTTTTAAATCTATAAAATAAATTTTATAATATTTTTATAAGTGTTATTGTTCTATAAATTTTTTTATATATTTTTTTCATAATTTATTTGGCGAGTTTAAAATCAGAAAATAAATAAATTTTAAAATTTTTATTTATTTTTTTCTTTTTTTTTTAAATCTATAAAATAAATTTTATAATATTTTTATAAGTTTTATTATTTTATAATTTTTTTTATTTCTGTAGCGACTTTAAGAAAATAAATAAATTTTAAAATTTTATTTTATTTTTTTCTTTTTTTTTTTTTAAATCTATAACATATATTTTGTAATATTTTTATAAGTTTTATTATTCTAGAAATTTTTTTTTATTTATTTTTTTCATAATTTCTTTAGGGACTTTAAAATCAGAAAATAAATAAATTTTAAAATTTTATTTTATTTTTTTTTTCAAATCTATAAAATATTTTTATAAATTTTATTTTTACAAGTTTTTTTATAATATTGAAATTTTCTTTAAATTCTATAAATTTTTTTTTGAATTTTTTTTTTTTTATAATTTTTTTAGCGACTTTAAAATCAGAGAAAATATCGAAATTTCTTTTCGCGATGCTAATGTTGATTTAATCGCAAATATTAAGTTAATATTTCTGATATTTCAAACATATTTTTTGGTGTACGGTAACGAATTTTGCGCACTGCTTAATATGCATCATAAATTATAAATTTACCCATCACATAACATTAACTTTAAGAAAGCAAAAACAACAATAACAACAGCAAGAAAAAGCAAAGCTAAAAAAAAAAAAAACTTCCGTTGAAAAGTTCTTAATATCTTATTATTATCTATATACAATATTTTTATATTTCTTGTTGTTGTTGTTTGCTTTTTTTTGGGGGGGGAGGTCGCTGATGCTTCCGCTTCATTTTGTGCGTTATGTTGCGTTCCCCGACTCATCGAACTGTCAGATATGTTAAGCAAAACTTGCAATGCATTTCCCGTCTGTCGCATCGCGTCGCACACCCCACACCCCACTCTGCTTAAATAATAAATTTCAATTTTTAAAGATTTTTACGTGTTATTGAAAAGCTTTGGCTGCTGTTGCTGCTGTTGCTGCTGTTTTGTTTTTTTTTTTGTATTTTGCAAGTCCCCCAACTGGCTAACCTTAAGGGACATGACTTTCGCTTTATTATGTGTTCTTCTTCTTCTTCTTTATTCTTTTTTCTTTCGTTCTTCGTCCTCTGCCCTCTGCTCATGTGCATTATGTTTGCTTTTTTGTTCATATCAACATAAATAACTTATATAATGCTACACTTTGCTGAATTTGCTGCCTTTATTTATTTTTATTTTTATTTTTTGTTCTTGATTCTTGTTTTTTTTTTTTATATATATATATTTTTCTTCTTTTAATACACTTTATAAAAAGTCCGCATATGGTAAGAGAGCGTGAGTGAGAGAGAGACAGTGAGAGTGACAGAGAGAATGAATGAATGAAGAAGTCAACGTCGCATGAGCAGCAAATTGTTGACACCTCGTTGTATTTTTATATTTTTCTTAATTTTGTTACTTTTTTCTCCTTCTTTCTTTTCTTTCTTGCTTTCTTTTGATGCCCCTTGTGGGTAACATAAGAAAGAAAAAGAAAAAAAAAGAAATGATAAGTTTCGTTGTACTTATTGTTGTTCTTGTTGTTGTTTTCGTATTTTTGTATTGTATTTTGTAAATTACTTTTTACTGTTTTCATGACATGCCCCAGTGACCTGACAAACAGACAAAACAGACAACCGACAGTCGACAGTCGACAGCCTAAAACCGACAGGCTGTGATTAAGTGATTATAACAAGTGCAGAGTTTAAATGAATAAAGTGCAGATTGAATAATATAATAATGTTGTTTTTTTTTTATTCATCACTTATAAGTTATTTGAGCTGATCTGACTTTGATCAAGCACTTTATGCTTACTCATAGTTTTTCTTCACATTCCCAAGCACACTCAATATTGATATAGAATGAGTCAAACTCTACAGCTGTTTAGTCTAGCAATAGTCGAGTGCAATTGCACCTGCTTTTAATGTGTGAGCGAGATAGAAAACATAACGCTAAATACACAATATATTCAATGTACTGCTCTCTCACAGTCAACGATAGCTGCCGAAGTTTCTCAACTGCAATGTGAGCCACTGCAGACTGCAGCTATGCTTCTTCTTTCAATCGTGAGCGTCTAATAGATAATGCACTCAATTTAATGCTCTCTCACGAAAGGTTCTCTCCACGTCTGCAGACTGTAAAGCAAGCCTCAATAGCAGCTATGCTTCTTCTTTCAAACGTGAGCGTCTAATAGTTAATGCACTCAAAGTAATGCTCTCTCACGAAAGCTTCTCTCCACGCCCACAGACTGTAAAGCAAGACTCAATAGCAGCATTGCTTCTTCTTTCAATCGTGAGCGCAGTTGTAGCTGAATGAGTGACTGAGCGTTAATGAGAGCTGGAGCGATGCATAAACTCTACTCAATTCTAATGCGCTCTCACAGTAGATGAATGTTGTTGAAGCTGCTCTTCGCTAGCCTCAATAGCTGTGCTGCTTCTTTTAATTGTCAGCGTCTGCATAATGACTGAGCGAGAGAGTGAGATGTATGTTAGAGCGCACAGCACCAAAATATTATAAAAATCAATGTAGCAAAGCAACGGGGATCAGTTGTGCAAGTTAACTGATGCGAAGCATTGATCGAGCTGCAGCGTGACAAATTTAACTACAGTTAAAAATTTTTCTAGAGAAATTTTAAAGAAATTTAAAGACTTGCGCTAACTGTAAAGACTTGCAAGTAGTCAAATTAAAGAATTTGTCTATGAAAATATTTATCTTATTATAATATTCGTTATGAAAAGGACACAATTACCAATTTACTGCTCAACTCAATGAATGTAAAAGTTGAGCTTGTAATGGATAGAAATTTAACTTTTATTTGTCAACATTTTTGTGCTGGGATTGAACTTTTGCTGTCGCTGCTGCTTCTGCTGTTGCTGTTGCTTCTAGCTGCTTCTTTTATTCAGGGCCACAAAAATAAGTAAAAAGTCGGCAATAGCAAAGCTTACCACTGGCAATTCTTGTTATTGTTGTTGTTGTTGTTGTTGTTAACTTATGCCAACTGAAGATAATTTGCCATGGTTACCAACAGCAGCAAACGAAAGCAAAGAATGGCAAAGTCAAGTGCTGTACAAGCTTGGGCAGGAGAACTGTTTGAGTGGATCGTCATTTGAGGGTTTGAGGGCAGAGTATGCCAGGTATGGTATGATGCTGGGTTGGCAAAGAATAAAGGAGTGACTGCAGCATCAGGTAACTCTTAAGCTTCTGCTGCTGCTGCTGATGCTAGCTGCTAGCTGCTAGCTGCCTGCTGTTGTGGTTTTTACGTTTGCTGCTGCTGCTGTAGCAGTTGCTGGGTACAGGGAAACGCTTTTGGTAACGCTTATCCACTTGTCTTGTGATTTTAATGCAGTGGGCGAGGCCTTTTGAACATGGCAAAAGATTGCCAGTGGCAACCAGTAACAGCAGCAGCAGCAACCAGAAAGCAAAAAAAAAAAATAAAAATAAAAATAAATAAAAATAAAAATAAGAAGCAGCAGTAGCAGCTGCAAAATACTTGTAGATACTTTACCTTGTTGTAGATATTTTTTTCGGCATCAAGCTTTGCGCGAATATCAACTGAAATTGGCAAGGCTGCAGCTTAGTTGCAACAGCAACAGCAAAAGCAGCTGCTGCAATTGACATTTTGTTTGCTTTTATGTATGTGTGTGTGTGTGTGCTTAAATATATTTTAGTTGCTAATTTTTGTATGTGAGCATAATAAAGTGCAGCGACAAAAACACAATGAAGATGAACGCCAGATATGGCATTGGCAATGTCTAAGTCTGCGGCCAACAACAACAGCAAGAAGACAAAAATATTTTATATAAATCGCCTTAAGAATAACATAACAAAATACACAGAGAGAAAGACACACAGACACACACCCACAGACACAGACATATAGTAATATATATATGTAATACTGATACGCATGTCCTTTTGCCAACGCTTGGCTTTCATGGTCAGTTTTAGCCATTTGTATGAAATTGGCTTTACAGTTGCTGCTGCTGTTACTGCTGCTGCTGCTGTTACTGCTGTTGTTGTTGTTGCTGCATGCAGGCAGCACGTAAGTTGAATTGAAATTGAAGTTCGCTTATGGAATTGGAAAAAAAAACACAAAAAAAAAAAAACGGCTGCTGCTGCGACTTTTGCAATTTTCTTCACACACTTCATGTTCAGAATTAATTTAATATTAATTTTATTTCTATATATCTAACATTTCGTTACGTTTCTATGCTCTTCTCTCTCTCTCTCTCTTTCTCTTTACTACTTGTTTGTTGCTCTTTTTATCCCTCATGCTGCCAATGCCACTGCCACTGCCACTTCACTTTACTATTTGCTACGATACTTTGCCAAGACTTTTGTCCTTGTAAGCGTCTCGAACTTGTATATGTGTATACATGTGTGTGTGTGTGTGTGTGTTTGTATGCTGCCACTTGAGTGCTCATTTTAAGATTTTTTTCTCCGCTTGCTTCCGGTACGGTAAGCTTCATGTGTTGTCCGATTTTGTACAACGGCAACGACAACAACGACGATGACGATGAGCACGAGAACGTTGTGGACACCAGTGGAATTTTAAATTATATTAGCAGGGCATAATTTCGAATTAAATGTAGTTTTTGGGCAAACAGCGAGATTTTATTCTAGCGGGTGTTGCAGCTAAAATACCAAAAAACAACAAAAAAAACAATATATATATATAGCTAGAAAATGCATTACAAATATTTCATTTTATATTAAAATAAATAAACGAATTTATAAAAAAAAATAAAAATAAAGAAAAACAATTACATAAATAAGCATTAAAAAATCCAAGAGAAATAAATACAAAAATTAATTAATTTAAATAAATATTTATTAAACAAAAATCATAGCAAAATTTAAAAAAACCAATGTAAAATTATAAAAAAAAATATTTGTATTGAAATAATTAATAAGAAAATATATTTTAAATTAAATGAAAAATTGCGTAAATAAATTAAATATTTATATCAACGAAATAATTAAAATTCAAATTATTACAAAAAAATTGTAAGTTATGTAAATAAAATAAATATTTATTAAAAAAAATATATATATATAGAAATTATTAAAAATATTGAAAACAAAAAATTGTCAGCTATGTAAATAAAATAAATATTTATTAAAGAAAAATTATAAAAATAAATTGAAAAATTATGAAAACTAAAGCAAAATTAAAAATAAATAAAATATTATAAACAAAAATAATTGAAAAATTTTGAAAACTAAAGCAAAATTATAAAAACTAATGCAAAATTAAAAATAAATAAAATATAATAATTAATAATTATATAAAAATCATTGAAAAAAATTATAAAAATAATTGAAAATTTTTGAAAACTAAAGCAAAATTATAAAAAAAATAAAATATAATAATTAATAATTATAAAAAAATCAATGAAAAAAATTATAAAAATAATTGAAAATTTTTGAAAACTAAAGCAAAATTATAAAAAATAATACAAAATTAAAAATAAATAAAATAAATAATTAATTACTATAATAAAATTATTGAAAAAAAAATATAATTAATATTAAAATAATGTAAAATAATTTAAAATATTAAAAATAAAATATATAAAAAATAAAATTAATAAAAACATAAAGACTTATAGTATATACAAAATTAATAAAAATAACATAATAATGTATAAAATTTTATTTAAATTTTTATATTCATAATTAAAAAAATAAATAAATTAAAAATAAATTTATAAAAGTTTTCTGAAATTTTTCTGCAATTTTTCTGCTGCAAATATTATTCTTACTTTTTGGCTTCCTTGCAGTAGAAAATCTTTATCATACAGAAACATTAAAAAAATAAAAGAAAGTAAGAAGAAAATAAATTTCTCACTTTCAAAAATTGTCTACTTGCAACATTTGGGGGACACCCTGTAAAAGTAAATTTTTTGCCATATGTAACTCATCATGTGCTTGCACTGCTCATTCCATAGTACCTGTAATCCAGATGGTATTTCCTTCTCTCTCTCTCACTCTCTATTGCTGTCTCTGTTTTTCCTTTATGCTGCTTACGCCTGCTTAATGTTTTATTTTTCTTTTTCTACGTTTTTCTACTGCTTCTTTTTCTTCGACTGCGTCTTCGCCTTCATGTGCTTGTACTTGTAAGCCAAAAACCGCACCACACGCAATCAACGTTAGAGTTTTGTATATTTTGGTCACGTGTTTGAGCCGCTCGCTCGTATGCTTGCAACGACCCAACTCTCGCTCTCTCTCTCTGTCTCTCTGTCTCTTCTCTCTCTGGTCTTTCTGTTTGTTTGCTGGTTATGTAGGTAAAAGTGTCATTTGATAGTTTGCTCAACTTAAGAACTTAAGTTCATTGGCTAAGAATCAGCAGCAGAAAACTTAAAGCTGTTATACGCAGAGAGACACAGAGACAGAGAGAGAGAGAGTCACACATACGCATAGAGAGTTTTGCCTTTTTGTGTCCTTCGAGTTGAGTTAAGCCAATTAATTAAGCCGCCTTTTCGTTGAGGTTCAAATATGTCAAGCAACGTTGCGCCTGTTGCATTTTTCTGGACGAAACGAAAAGCAGAAAAAAAAATATAATAATAATACAACAAATAAAATTAGCACAAAAGTAAAAGACAAAATGCGCAACTAAATAAATCAGCAGTTTGTCCACATTCCCCATTGCCCCCATACAGCATCTCCATCAACAGCAGCTTCACTGTACTTAAGCATACAAAAGAGAGAAGAGAGCAGAGAGAGATAGAGAGCAGCGGCACACGCACAAATTAAACCCAATGAACTTGCATAATGGCCAGAGGGTCGCCGTTGACGTCGTCTTCGTCGTTGTTGTCGTCGCTGTGGCACAATATGGCGGCATTAATTAAAGTAATTTATCATTAAGGTCAAAATGAAGCCAAGCAGCCAAACAACAGTCGAATAACCAGCAAGAAACTGAGCCACCAAAAAAAAAAAAAAACACATTGTGAAAGCTTTAGTAACCTTTGATTCGGTCAGGAAGCTGTAGAAATATTTCTTTGCCTTTTCGACTTGACTTGAGATTTTCCTCCCTCCCCCGAAACTTCTCATAGTTCTACTCATAGTTTTGCTCATATGGAAATCTTCTTCTTCTTCTTTTTCTTATTTTTGTTGTTTTTGCCTTTTTTTTTTTTTCTACGGTTCATTTCGTGCCAAGCTTTAATCTCTTTAGCACGCATCTTTGGCATTTTTTTATTGTAATTTGTTTCGATTGCCATTGCGTGTATGTGTCTCTCTCTCTCTCACTCTCTTTCTCTCCCTCTCTCTCTGTGAGCATTGCACTGCCCTTGGAGTCTTTGAATTGGCAGCCAAGAAAAATCTACAAAGAAAAAAAAAATAAGAGAAAATGATGAAGATAGAGATGAAGGAAGAAAAAAGTGAATGTGGAACTGTATGTGTGTGTGTGTGTGTGTGTTGCCTGCCAGCGAATAAATTATGCGTGTAATTCAACATTTTATTTAATGAAAACCTAATGAAATGCAAAATGCTAACACAAATGAAATAAATTCGTTCGTCGGAGCAAAGCGAGCAAGAACGGTTCGTCGAATCGCTTGGACGGCTTCCTTTTGCTTATTGCTGCTTCAGCTTTTACTTCCTTTTCTTTTTTTTCTCTTTCTCTTTCTCTTTCTCATTCTCATTCTTTTCTCTTTCCATTTACATTTTTGGTGCTCGGTTTCGTTCTTGTGACGTTTGCCAAATTGATTAGGCGCAAAAATCGCTGCTGTAATGAACGCAAAGAAAGGTAAAGAAGCGAGAGAGAGAGAGAGAGAACAGAGCAGAGCAGTGTAACGGGGGTAGAAGGTGCTACTGCTACTGCTGCGGGATGAATTCTGCATTGACTTTGATTAATAATGTGCGCTTTAGGCAGGTACAAGTTATTAGTTTTGCCAGAGACAGAGATGGCATGAGTAAGAGAGAAAGAGAGAGACTGAGAGAGAGAGATGAAGATTTGGCTAAAAGGTTAGCTCTGTGCTAATGTGCTGCATAAATGAAAATGACAATGTGCTGCGGTGTATTTGGTGCTGCTACTGCTCCTGCTACTGCTACTGCTACTGCTGCTACTACTACTCGTACTGCTACTTCATGCACGACTCCTGCTAACATTGATGAATGTTAAGGCCTGTGATTATATAGATTAGTTACATAAATAACTTTCATTGCTAAATATTCAGAGAGATGGAAAAACTATTTCATTTGTCTTATATTCAAATTATGCAGCTGCTATGAGAAAGCTTTATAAATATTTATAGAAGGAAAATACAAAAAAAAATATAATAATTAAATAAAATATAATTAAATTAAAATAAATTACATATAATATGAAAATATTAGCAAACAAATAAAATGCAATACTATAAAATAATAAATAAAATAAAAATAAATAAAATAATATAAAAGTAATAAATAATAAAGTAATAAACATTAATTATAATTATTATTAATATATTTAGTAATTAAAATTAATATTAATTATTTAATTAATATATATTAATTATATTATATATTTTTTTTATATATTTTATATATTATATTTTATAATATTAAATGTAAATTAAATATATAAAAATATATAATAATAAGTAAAAATAAAATTATATAATATAAAAATAAATAAATAAAAAAACATACTTAAAATGTTAAATAAAATCGGCTACAAATAAAAAAAAAAATATTAAAAATAAATATTTAAATTAAATTAAACTATGACAACCAAAATCAAAAAATTTATCAAAAATTTAAAATAAAATTAAATAAGAAAAATAATTTTATTTAAATTAAAATAAGAATTTTTTAAATTAATTTTTTAATTAAAATAAAAATATAAATTAATTATAAAAATAAATAAATTTTTTTTAAAATTTTATATGTAAAACATAAAAATTAATTTAGAAAAATATAAAAAATAGTAAGAAATACTTTATCATAAATCAGACTTAAATAATATTTGAAAAATTGTATAATAAATAAAAAGTTAAAATATATGCATGTAAAAATATAAACAAAAAAAAAAATAATAATAATTTAAATAAACAAAAAATAAATAAAACAAATAAAAAATAAAAAAAAATAAATTTTAATAATACAAATATTATAAAAAAAAATTTTAAATTTAAACAACTTTTGAAAAGACTAAGAAAAAATTATAATAAAAAATATCTAAAAAATTGTAATAATAAATAAAAAATTTTATAATAAATAAAAAGTTAAAATATATGCATGTAAAAATATAAACAAAAAATAAAAATTTAAATAAACAAAAAATAAATAAAACAAAGAAATAAAAAAAAAATAAATTTTAATAATAAAAAAAAATTTTATAATAAATAAAAAGTTAAAATATATGCATGTAAACATATAAAAAAAAAATAAAATAAATAATATAAATAAACAAAATATAAATAAAAAAAAATAATAAAAATAAATTTTTATAATACAAAAATTACAAATAAAAATTAAAAAAATATTAACAACTTTTGAAAAGCATAAAAACAAAATTATAATAAAATAAAACTCTATAAAAAATTGTATAATAAATAATATAATATAATAAAATATATAAATGTATAAAAATTATAATATAAAAATTATAATAAAATAAAATGAATAATTTTCTATTCTGTTTATAAAAAAAATTGTTTGCTTTCAAAGCTAAAAATATATTTGCCATTGTTGTCTGTAATATAACAAAGGTATTTGACTGAGCTGCTATCACTCTCTCTCTCTCTCTCATCTCTCTCTCTCTCTCTTTCTCTCTCGCACACACATGCAAATAAATACAGGAATTGACAAAACCAAAATACAAATACAAAGTTGAGCTGCTATAATAAAGCATAGAATGCAAGGCGACGAACTGCGAAAGTCCCAAGTCAATTAGAATTAGCAACGCGTTTTTCTTTCTTTATTTTTTTTTTTCTGAAAGCAGCGCGGAAAATACCAAAAATATACTGAAATGCCAAAATACCAAAAAGCCAAAAACCCAAGAGCTGCCAAATATGCTGCTGCTGCTGCTGCTGTTGCTGCCATAATAACTGCTTCCGACACAGCAATGCAAAGAGTAAGAGTGAGAGAGAGAGAGAGTGTAGAGTAGACTGTGTGTGTGTGTGTGTGTGTGTCTGGGTAGCAGGGCGTGTGGCAATCACATTCATTTCATTTCGCACAGAAATATATTTACATGGCGCACTGTATACACGGTATACAGTGGCAAGCAGTGTATGTGTATGTGTAGAGGCATTTGGGGAAACGCTGCGGCAGCAGCCACTTCCGCCGGAAACTAGCTTTTAACCCCATGAACGATTCTAGGCGTTAATATGGCGCTTGCTGTGCATTTCTTTCTTCTATACTTCTCACTTCTCTTGCCCCTCAACAAGTACTGTCTCTGGCATACACAATGCGACTGGCCGACTGACTGTCCGTTGTTGCCTGGGCTGCGTAATGAAAAATGCAAATTCCCAGCGGCTAAATTCTAGCAAACAAGCAAAGCGACGCGCTGAGTGCGCTCTGCGCGTTTTATATGAGTAGACAAATAGACTCGGCACTGACTTGTGCGCCCCCCAACTTCCACTTCCCCAGCACATTGCACGAACATCATCTACTTTTGGAGCAGAGTTGCGCGTTATTCTTAACACAAGATGAAGGCGATGGCAGTGGCAGTGGCTGTGGCAGTGGCAGTGGCAATGCAACAGCTATGTTGGCCAACAATTGCTGCAACGATGCCGCTGTTCTCTAGCGTATTGTGTGGCAAATGACAGGAAATTTAAAAGGATGCCTTTGTAGTCGTCGTCGTCCTGCTGCTTGCTTGCCACACAACAGGCAGCAACAACAGCAACAGCAGCATCCCCTCAGCATAACAAAGTGCTGCGTTCTGTTTCTCTGTTCCGTGCTTGTGTCTAGCTGCCGGCTATAATTTCAATGCTCAACTTGATAAGCAGCTTAACCCACGCACAGTTACCAACAACAACAACAGCAACAACAGCAGCAGTAAGAGCAAAAGCAACCGCCATCGCACTCAACTGCTACACTTGACCCGCTTCTCTTGCCGCCGTACTCCCCTTTTTTTACCCTTTGCTCGTAGAACCCTTTTTAGCTATTTCCCTGTTGTTGTTGTTATTTTTGTTCTCTCTCTCTGAGCATTGCTTCAAATTTCACGCATTTAAATTAATTAGCTGAATGCGAAGGCGTCGGCATCATCATCATCATCATCATCATCATCATCCTCAACAGCTTGTAAGTTACATATACATGAAATTGTATGTGCTCTACGCATGATATTTGTTTTTCAATTTCATTTTGGATTTACGAGCATTTGAAGGGGCACGGGGAGTGGCAGCAGTGTCGTACACAGTGTCAAGAAATTTGACAAGTGCTCATTATGAAATGTGACATTTCGTAATATTAGGCAAACCAATTAATGTTCTTTCTTTACTTCTTCTTCTTCATCAACTTCATCTAATGTTTTCTACGAAAACTTTTACATGTTGCTTAACCAAAAAATCACTTACAAAAACACTTGAATATCACAAAAAAAAAAACCCTCCGCCCCTCCAAAAACCAAATAAAATACTTAAGCAGCTTGACATTTTCTAGGCTTAAATCTATGAAATATAAATGATAACTGATTAAAGCCAAAAGATAAAAGCCTTAAGCTTCTATACATTTTCATATACATATATGAAAGGGAAGCTTTTACACAGTTTTACATAGTTTCTTCTACTTCTTCTTCTACTTCTTCTGTTAATTATTCAAGTTTTATGTGAATAAATTATTATGAATTATTCTTAGCCTTCTGTGAATGTTTAACTATGCGAAAGAACTATATGAGTTGATTTATATAATAATAGAGAAAATAATAATAGGAAATTCATTTTATATATATTTCTAGATTTATTTTAATAATTTTTTATTGTGCCAAATATAAATATAAAATAATTAAATATTTATTAAAAATTTACTTCAAATACTTTTGTAATATTCTTTTGCATATTTTGATTTTATTTTTATATTTTTCATAAATTTAAAATTTTGAAATATTTTTTTTTAAATGTAGTCAAATATTTTGCAACAATATTTTTATTATTTTATTTTTATTATTCATTAATTTTCATACCTAAATAAAATAATTAAAAAATTATTGCAATTTTATGAGTTGATTTATATAATAATAGAGAAAATAATAATAGGAAATTCATTTTATATACATTCCTAGATTTATTTCAATAATTTTTTATTGTGCCAAATATAAATATAAAATAATTAAATATTTATAGAAAATTTACTTCAAATACTTTTGTAATATTTTCCCGCATATTTTGATTTTATTTAAATATTTTTTTTATAAATGTAAAATTATGAAATATTTTTTTTTAAATGTAGTCAAATATTTTACTACAATATTTTTATTGTTTTATTTTTATTTTTTTTTATTAATTTTCATACTTAAAAAAATAATTATTAGATTTAAATAATTATTTTAATCAAATATTTTACAACATTTTCCAGTTTTTTTTGTTCTTTAAAATTTTATTATAAATATAAATTATTAATTTACAATTAATTATTATAAGAATTAAATTATAATAAAAATAAAATATTAATTTAAAGCCAATTCCACATATTTTAGAGCATTTTTACTGCAACTTTTCTAGAGTTGTTTATACTATTTTATTAATTTTATATAAATATGAAATAATTAAATATGAATATAAAAAATTTGTTTAATAATTTTGCAAAATGATGTTTTGATTTTTATTCATTTATTATAAATATAAATAAAATAAAATAATTATTTCAAATATTGTGAAATATTATACAAATATTTATTATAAATATGAAAATTATATAAAAAATTTACAAAATTATTAAATATCAGTACGAAGTATTTAATCAATATTTTTCAAAGTGTTTTTTTTTTATTATTTTAATTCATTTATTATAAATATAAATATAAATAAAATAAATTAATTATTTTAAATATTGTCAAATATTATAAAAATATTTATTATAAATGTAAAATAATTTAAAAAAAATATATAAAATTATTAAATACTGAGTACGTATTAGTATTTAATAAATATTTTACAAAATGAGTTTTTAATTATTTTAATTCAGTTATTATAAATTTAAATAAAATAAAATAATTATTCAAAATATTGTCAGATATTTTACAAATATTTTTCAGCGTTTCATTTATATTTCTTATAAATGAAAAATAATAAAATATTAATTTAGAATTTTAATACAAATATTTAATAACATTTTTTATTAAATTTTATGCATCTTTATTTAATAAATAGAAATATAAAATAATAATTTCCAAATTTATTTACTGTTCATCAATTTATATTTATTATAAATGCAAAATAATAAAATATTAATTTAAAATTTTTTTTTGAAATATTAAATAAAATTTTCTAATACATTTTATGCGACTTTATTTCATTAAGAGAAATATAAAAAAATAATGAAAGAATAATTACAAAATGTTGTAAAAATAATTCTTGTTAATAATTTTCTAGCACTTTTTATGCTTCTTTATTTAATTAGAAAATGTTGTATATGTTTTCTGTGCAAGTAAATGATAACCTTCAAAATTACTTTGAAATGAATTTGTGTTTTTTTAGCAAATAATAATGAGAGGAAAACTTGCTTAAACGTTTATTGCATATAAAGAGAAGAAGATGGAGATAGAGATAGAGAAAGAGTAACGCATTAGCATTGCTTTAAATATTTATAAATTTCAAAGAATTTTATGCAAAAATCTTTAGCCCATCTGCTGCTGCTGTTGCTGTTGTTGTTGTAGAAAATCAGCGCCACATTTTGCACATTTTGTGAGTCGTCGTCGTCGTCGTCAACGAGTTTTGCTTACAAAGTTCGACGACGACGATGGCAGAGAGCCATTAAATTGAACAACGGCTGAGAACTAGCAATGGTAGAGGGGAAGGGCAAGTTAAACGAAGAGTTGGAGTACTGCCTCAATACAATAGTTTATGGGCGAAGCTTATGAAAATCCTTTTGTTACACAATTTTACAGTTATTTTAAGTTGGCCAAGCAGGCGGCAGCAGCAGCAAGAAGATGAAGCCTTGGCTAATTTTGCCTGCTACTCGGACGTGCCATGGCAAAAAGAGTCGCTGACTAGTCAGACATTGTTGGGGCATCTTTTTTAGTCAACGTGCAACGTCCTGCTATGCCATGCCATGGCATGCCTGGCCCTGCTTCGCCTTGCGTTGCGTTGTCCTGTCAGGCAATTAAAAACAGTTGACATTTTGCAAACAGTGACAAGAAGCAAGCAAAACCGTCAACTGTCGCTATCGCTGTTGCTGCCACTGCCACTGTCGACGTCGACGTCGCTGCCTATAAACTAAGCAACGTGCGTTTGCCTAAAATTATGCTAAGCTTCTGCAGTCATCGCTAAGAAAATCGCTGCCAGACAAAGTATACAGCAAGTCGAATGAGCAACCATTTTCTCAGCATACAGTTTTCACTTCCTTGTCGTCCTTGTCTTGCCACTATTTCGTCCTCTTGCTTGCGTCGGCATAAGTACTTAAGGCAACAAAGTAGACTTTTGCATGCAAGCGCATGCTGCTGCTGCTACCCCACAACTTTGTGTATGCAACACGACAAGGTTTGGGAGGTGGGGGAGGGGGAGGTCTGCTTGCATCTTGGCATGGCTATTGACAGCTTCAACAAAACCCGTGCATGCAGCATAAATAATTTTCTTGTTTTTCTTCATTTTTCTTCACTCTCTTTTTCTTTTTCTTCTTTTCATTTTCAATTTTTCCAAGCCATTTTGCAGCAAGCAAAAAAAAAACGAATAAAAGAAAAAAAAAATTGACAAACTTACACAAAGTTGTCGTCAGTCTTGTTTTTGTCCTGCAAACAAAAAAAAAAAGAAATATTGAAAGGCAACTAGACAAGTTTTCAGAGTCAGCGGCTTTAAATGAGTTGTACATAATGTGCTGCATGCTTTTAGGAGTTTCGCGCCATAGATAAGCCTGCAACTGCAGTCAACTGCAGCGTACGCTGCTCAACAAGTTTTCTCACTCATGTTGTCAGCTTAGAAAGCCGATGATATCTTCAGCTGTTGCACTGTGCAACCGTAGGCAACAATTTTTGAATGAAAATTTATAAAATTTAAAAAAATAAATATATAAATTTTGTATATTTATACATGGAAAAATTATAAAAAAAAATTTTAACTTAAAATAAATTATTTAAAAATTATAAAATAAAATTTTTAACTTAAATTAAATTATTTAATTTTATTTTTAATTTATGTTTAATTTAAATTTTTAGCGAAATTTTCATTAAAATGAAATTCATATAATAAAGGAATTTTATTACTATAATTTATACATATATGACATATTTAAGGCTATTTGCCCCACTGTGCCTGAACAATTTTAATTATATTTTTTATTTATTTTTTTTTTTTAAATAATTTTTGGTAAAAATATTTTAAAAAAATATTTCGAAATTTTTTTCATATACAGATTTTTAAATTATCATCTAATTTTGCTAAATATTTAAATGTTTAAAATTTTTGGCTCTTAAATTTTGTCATATTTGACTTAGCCAAGACTAATTTTGCACCACTGTGCCTAGGCAATTGCAGACAAATTTTTAAATTTGCTGAATGTTAGCTATAAAATATTTTTAAAGTCTTCATTGATTGGTCTTCACATAATTATTAATTTTGTTCCACTGTGC
>JBAMBR010001321.1:0-112503 GCA_037044475.1 Zaprionus obscuricornis
AGCCTACAGACCCATATGTCTGATAGACGGAGCAGGAAAAATCCTAGAGAAGGTGATCCGTACCAGGCTGGACAAGGCGACAACTGAGGGAGGAAATTTGTCTCCGTTCCAGTTTGGCTTCAGGAAGGCAGAACCCACATCAGACGCCCTAGAAAGAGTCACGGAGTTAGCAGCCAAGGCTATGGAGGGCAGCAGATGGATGGGAGGCGACAAAGAGTACTGCCTCATGGTTAGGCTAGACGCCAAAAACGCGTTCAACTCAGCCCGTTTGGACTGTATTTTGCAGACGCTGACTCACTACCAGGTCCCACAGTACATAATGTGGATTATTAGGAGCTATCTATGTGACAGAGTACTAAAATATCCCACTAGCCTGCAAACAGAGGAGCAGCAGGTGACGGGAGGAGTTCCTGAAGGATCGGTACTCGGCCCACTGCTGTGGATTGCACATGTACGACGGCATTCTGCGCCTTAGCCTGCCGCCAGAGGCACATATGGTGGGATTCGCCGATGACATAGCGGTCCGGTGGTCGCCAAGGAGCTGAGGGACACCGAAAGAATCTGCAACACGGCGCAGGCTCGAATCGGTGGGATTGCAACTGGCTCCCCATAAAACGGAAGCGGTGCTGATAAGCAGCCGCAAACGATTAGAAACAGCACAAATACTGGTGGGAAGCACGGTTGTTGTATCTAAACGGGCGGTAAAATACCTCGGAGTGCTGATTGACACCAGACTGTGCTTTCGCGAACACCTGGAGGCCACAAGTCTGAAAGCTGCCCGGTCCAATAGAGCACTGTCTCGCTTGATGGCCAACAATAGAGGACCCAAGCAAGGCAAAAGGATCCTCCTATCTAGCGTGACCTGGTCGATAGTCGTATATGGAGCGCCAATATGGGTAAGAGTGCGCTCAACGCAGAGAGCTACGGATCAAGGCTGTCCTCGATACTGAGGCTAAGCGCAATCCGTATCATAAGCGGATTTAGAACCATCTCTGAAGATACTCCTGTCTAGAGCACTTGATCGTTTTGATGAAATTTGTCTCACAGACAATGTCGGACTCTTTCGACGGACTTGCCGGAAGGTCCTCCACCTCCCAAAATTTGGAGAGAAGTTCATCAAGCGGTGGGGTTCTGTTGACGGACAATCGAACAGAAAAGGACGAATTGGTTTTTGGTTGGGCTCCTGTAACCGGACCGGTAAGGACCCAACCAAATATAGTCTCTTGACCAAGCAATGTTCCACGGAGAGAGCCGCCGAGAAGAAGGGACGGAAGGATGTCAGCGCCTAGAAGCACATCGATCTGCGAACTCTCAAAGAACTTTGGGTCGGCCAATTGAATATTTGAATAAAGGATAAATAAATATATAAATAAATCAGTGTTTACAATAGTGGAAAAAAAGAAAAACATGCAAGAAAAAAAAACAAAGTATGCTGGCGTACGTATGTATATTTGAGTATGTACGCTCAGGTGGATCTTGGCAATAGGATGTAATATGTAATGTAATACAATGTAAATTTCTCTGTGAGACAAATTTTATAATAAAAAAAGAAAAACCATGCAACAAAAAACAAAGTGGGCTGGCGTACGTAGTATGTATATTTGAGTATGTACGCTCAGCCGAATCTTGGACACAATGTAATATACATATATATATATAAAAAATATAATATACAATGTGAACCAAATAATACTATAATAATAGTATAAGGAAACTGCCTTAGTTATGTACGAGCAACGTTTATATGAATGTACATATGCTGTGTATGGCCTTCACCCAGCTGTGCAAATTAGTGAAATATGCATATTTATTTGCACAACAAATGAAGACCACACACTAAGGCAATTAAATGTGAATAGAAAAAAAAATGGTCGTAATATATTGAGCCACGTGTTCTTGAAGCAGACAAGTCCCTGAAAGGCCAAGAATATGGCGGAAAGGGAAAGACGGACTTATCGGACTCTAAGAAAAGAAAGAAAAAAGTGGTGATACTTATCTTTCTATTTTTTTCAACTAAACGCACTAGTTGCCTCTTTGTTCCTTTTCGCGTTCCGCAGATTAAATTTGAAATATATATATGTAATAATGTTTATTGGTAATAATGTAACATTGATAATAATCTAATATTTATATAAATGTAATGATGTTTGTTGATATGACGAGCTCTTCCAATGAAGGGACCCTAGCTCTTCCAATGGAGGGACCCCAGCAATCACGAAAGCCGCATCGTCAGAGATGGTTCTAAATCCGCTTATGATACGGATTGCGCTTAGCCTCAGTATCGAGGACAGCCTTGTTCCGTAGCTCTCTGCGTTGAGTGCTCTTACCCATATTGGCGCTGCATATACGACTATCGACCTGGTCACGCTAGATAGGAGGATCCTTTTGCCTTGCTTGGGTCCTCTATTGTTGGCCATCAAGCGAGACAGTGCTCTATTAGACCGGGCAGCTTTCAGACTTGTGGCCTCCAGGTGTTCGCGAAAGCAAAGTCTGGTGTCTATCAGCACTCCGAGGTATTTTACCGCCCGTTTAGATACAACAACCGTGCTTCCCACCAGTATTTGTGCTGTTTCTACTCGTTTGCGGCTGCTTATCAGCACCGCTTCCGTTTTATGGGGAGCCAGTTGCAATCCCACCGATTCGAGCCCGCGCTCGATCGCCGTGTTGCAGATTCTTTCGGTGTCCCTCAGCTCCTTGGCGACCACCGGACCGCTATGTCATCGGCGAATCCCACCATATGTGCCTCTGGCGGCAGGCTAAGGCGCAGAATGCCGTCGTACATGGCATTCCACAGCAGTGGGTCGAGTACCTATCCTTCAGGAACTCCTCCCGTCACCTGCTGCTCCTCTGTTTGCAGGCTAGTGGTATATTTTAATACTCTATCACATAGATAGCTCCTAATAATCCACATTATGTACTGTGGGACCTGGTAGTGAGTCAGCGTCTGCAAAATACAGTCCAAACGGGCTGAGTTGAACGCGTTTTTGGCGTCTAGCCTAACCATGAGGCAGTACTCTTTGTCGCCTCCCATCCATCTGCTGCCCTCCATAGCCTTGGCTGCTAACTCCGTGACTCTTTCTAGGGCGTCTAATGTGGGCGCCTTCCTGAAGCCAAACTGGAACGGAGACAAATTTCCTCCCTCAATTGTCGCCTTGTCAAGCCTGGTACGGATCACTTTCTCTAGGATTTTTCCTGCTCCGTATATTAGACATATGGGTCTGTAGGCTGTCCCTCCTTGGACATTTCCGGGTTTGGGTATTAGGACCAGGTTTTGCGTTTTCCATCTCCTGGGGAAAACGGCTTCCTTGAGACATTAGTTTAACATCGTTGTAAAGACTTCTGGGCGCGTTTTCCATCTCCTGGGGAAAACGGCTTCCTTGAGACATTAGTTTAACATCGTTGTAAAGACTTCTGGGCGCAGTGAACAGGCAATTTTGAGTGCCCGCTGAGGAATACCATTCGGTCCAGGGGCCTTTGCTGTTTCCATCGTGCCAACGATAATTGCCAACTCTTCTATTGTGAACAGTTCCGTTGCTGGGTCTAGATCGTCTCGCCGTTGGATCTGCCAAGATCCTATTGAGTCTTCCTCCATTCTTGGGAATAATTCTTCAACGATTTGTCGCATACGATCGTCTGGAGGCATCGTTGTTTTCCTTGGTCCGAACTTTTTAGTCACGATTTGATAGCCCTTTTTTCTTATTTAATCCTTCACTTGCTGTGACAAGCCTGCCCACTCAACACAATCTACCAAACTGCCTCTACACTGACTCCCTAATCTCCACATCCCACATGTATATATAGGCCGATATAAATATATATATATATATCCCACGTGGTAATGACCACCAGATGTTGAATTTTATATTTTAATTATATGTTTTGTGGCCACGTGGTTGGGCACAAAAATAAGAATATTAAAAGACGTCTGCTGTGTTTGTCTTCAGAATTTCAAGTGATTTATTTTATCTTCATCTTATCATATTTATAGCCTAGGTCGCGTAGCTGCGCTGCCGGTACGCCAGCAGCGAAGCGCCAATGCATATGTATATACCTTAAAATATAAGAGAGCAGAGGAGTTATATGCGCATATATGTAAGCACATGTTATCAGTGATCTTCGCAGAACCGTTAAGTAGGTGTAAAAATATTCATGTAGTTCTGCACATTTTACATGATGCATTCTCATGGTTCTGCGCATTTTACATATTAGATTAGAATTATTATCATGATATCATTTTCATGATATATGCGCATACTACATACTACAATGGAGGATATATTTTTACCAAATTTGATTTAAGTTGGACAACTATATCATATAGGTGCCGTAACAATAATCACTTGAAAATTTAATCGCTGGAAACTTATAAAATTTATGTTATATAATGACGATAACGATAATGCTGCAAATTTCATTTAAATCGGGAAACTATATCATATAACTGTCATAGGAACAATCTGCTGAAAATTAAAATATGAATACAAATAGTTTAGTTACGTAAAACTATGCAATACGGATGTTATTTGTTCTGCGACGCAACTCATGCAACTTGACGACAGGCAACTTTGGGAAAAAATCATTTACTTTAATAACGTGCGAACTACTTGTCATCGAACGACTTTAACAACTTTTATTCTAACGTGCAGACAACTTAGCGACGATCAACTTTAATTATAATCTTCCGTTTCTACTTCTTTTGCATTTGGCCTCGACAATTTTCTTGGCCTCTGCACAACGGCTTTTCTTGACGATTTTTTTCTACTACTGACCACGATGCTTCTTCTTTCACGTTGCCATTTGATCTACTCCTTATAGAAGAGTGGGTATTGCAATTAGATCTGCTCCTCACGACAATTGGGGGTTGCCCTCCAGCTGCGTAAGCATACAATATTACATTTATATGAAAAACTATATTGTTTCTTTTTCTTTTTTCATACAAGTTTATTGCGAATCGTATGACTATATAATATTGCTGTCATAGCACAGATGAGCCCCAATATGTAAGAATTCTTTTAACATTCTGGTCATAAATTGTATGTATATAAATTGTGAATTTTTACTTCAAGTTGAATATCACAAAAATTTCATTTAATTTCATTTACTTACTAAAGAAAATTCAGAAATGTTGTAGAAGCTGTAGAAGCTCGCAGAGTACTTCATGGACAGCACGATGTCGTTATGGCCATGTCTCATTTAACCTGCTGGTAAAGAAAAGTTGTAACATAAAAAAGATAAGATAGCCGCCACCATGCCACCCAGTGCGACACTGTGACACTGTAGATTCTAGTCTGCATAGACGCGCCATGAATATGCAACAATAAAATGCGACAGCAGGAAAAAATTAAATATGACACTTATCTGGCATACAAACTTCAAACACATTACGCAAGCCAAAAAGCGGACTCGATTGTGTCAGTGACTGTGGCAGGGGAACAGCAGGGGTAAACACTGCTACTGCTACTGCTGCTGCTACTGCTGCTGCTGCTGCTGCTGCTCCCTGATGCTGTTAAACACAACAGACAATGGCAGGTATCATGAGCGCAATCAGTGTCTCCTCAACTTCACCCCCTACTTGCCACATGCCACATGCCACAACTGCCCCCTGCTATCCACTGCCCTTGAGTATTGTGAATTGCTGTCATTAAAATGTTGACAAAGGCGCAAAAGGTGTAAAAACCACAGAACGACAAGACAGACACCAAACTCCGCTGCCACTTGCAACCTTCCCCAACCTCCTCTTCCCTTCGCCATCCAAGGTGGCAAAAAGGTAAAGAAAGGCACAGAACGGACCGCTAACGAGTTTTGTTAATGTAACAGACACAAATGTGTCCAAGATGCAAATGCGATATGCATTCTATATATATAATAATAATATATAAAAAAAAATATGGAAGATATAGAAAGTGTATAAATAAAAAATATGTAAAATACATCTAATCTATTTAACATATAAATGATATAAAATATATAAAATACATATAATATATAAAAAATAAAATATACAAATTATAGAATAAAAAAAATATAAAATATATAAAATATATAAAATATATAAAACATATAAAATATATAAAATATATAAAATATATAAAATATATAAAATATATAAAATATATAAAATATATAAAATATATAAAATATATAAAATATATAAAATATATAAAATATATAAAATATATAAAATATATAAAATATATAAAATATATAAAATATATAAAATATATAAAATATATAAAATATATAAAATATATAAAATATATAAAATATATAAAATATATAAAATATATAAAATATATAAAATATATAAAATATATAAAATATATAAAATATATAAAATATATAAAATATATAAAATATAGTATAAATAGAAATTGCACAAAATATAAAAAATATAGAAATTTTTATATTTTATATTTTGAAAATATATAATAGAAATTTTTATATTTTATATTAAAATTTCTATATTTTCTATTTCTATAAAGAAATACCAAATGTTATATATTCAATATCTGCATTAAATCAAGTATAGCCAATAAAACTTATTGTCAGCTTACGCTTTTAACACTCAGCATAAAGCTGCTGCCGCAAGTGCTCTCACAATACAAGGATGAACAGGCTGGCAGGCAGGGGGGCAGGCGCGGGAACAGTAACCGTAGCAGCAGCAGCATCAACGGCAACCGGAGCAGAATGATGATTTGAAGTGCGAGTGTGACCCTTGAAAACGCCAATCAAGTGCTTTTTGGTCTACATGCGTAATTTGCACGCCAAGTGGTCGACTTGCCTTGCCATGACACTCTCTCTCTCACACACACACACACTCTCTCTGTCTCTCTGAGTGTGTAGTACTTTTGGCTTGCTGTGGCCTGTGGGCCACAGTGTTGGTAATTAAATTTGGCAGTCGAGCAACAGCCGCCCGAAAAGCAAAGTGTGAAAATCATAAAAAGCCAAAATGTTTTCATACCAAAATACTGTATACGCCGTGTGGTCCCAAAAATGTTCAACAATTCACACGACGCGTCGGGGCTAATTAAGCGCTCGGCTTGCACTTGAGACCCATACAAGAGGGTGCTACACATGCATATACAGCAATCACTGTATATGTATGTGTGTATATCTGCCTATATATGTGTGTGTGTGTGAGAGTATATATATATATATATATATATACATATATATGTATATCTGGGAGTGTATGTGTGTTTCCCTATGCTGTCAATGTGTGTTTGTGTAATTTTCATATTTTGATAAATTTTATGATGTGCAGTTGTCCGTGTGACTTTGAGAAAGAGATAGAGAGAGAGAGGCAACACAACGAAAGCATGAGATAGAGAGAGAAAGAACAAGTCAAAAACATTTTAAGGCAAAACTCAACTCATTAAGCCAAACGGAAATTAACTTAATAATGTGTGCAAATGTCATGTGTCTGCTGCCGCTTTCTAAGTATCTGTGTTTCTGTGTATGTGTGTGTGTGTGTGTGTCAGTTTTGAGTGTTTGACTAGTGATATGCAAAATCTTAATGCTAAAATCAAAACAAATAGTTTTCCAGGCACTTTTGTTTATTAAAAGAAGCACATTCCCCCTCCCACTCACTAACTATCACGATCTCTTTCTGTCTCTGTCTCATTTTTGCCCACTCTACACTTTGTAGTCTCTGGACAGTTATTAGTGTGTTTGCTTAAGTATCACATCTAATCATTCGCCCATTTAACACACACACATACACATGCATAGAGCGAGAGTGAGAGATAGAGAACATGTTACACACATCGCCTATACTTATACAGCTATATATATATATATATATATACATATATATTTCTGTGTTATGTTTATTTAAAATTAATGACATCATAAATTAGCCTTAATTATTATAATGAGCCTCGAGGCGCATTAATGACTAACCAAGCACAGCAACCACGTCACCTTACTCCCACGCCCTGCCTTTCTACGTCCCTGCAATACGCCCCTATAAGCCTAGCCATGCAGCTTAGACAATTAAACTTAAAATTTATGAATTTATGGCCATGTGTAAGGGCCAATTAGTTGTGGAGACCAATGTCGCGTCGCGTTTTGTTAGTTGGGCGCGAAAATCGCGCAATTAAATGCACCTGATGACAGGCAAAGGACAAACACAGGACACAGCATACAGAATATAAGGCAGCAATAAGACACACATACAGACACACCTACAATTGCAGACATACATTAATCATGCACGTACAACACACACACACACACACATACACATATAAACTTAAGCCTGTGACAGCTTTATAGAGATTCAGTTCAATTTATGCCTCCATTTGACTGTCTATTAAGGGTTGCATCATTCTTCCACTGTTAAAGTAATGGCAGATGATGATGAAGAAGAAATTGAAGCTATTGCCAAAAATAAATTATATATTCAGGCAGATCAATTATACATAACATAAGCAATCTATAGATCTTACTGTATATTGCATTGTATTGGACAAACTGTTAAGTCATTAATACTTTTCTCACTGTTAATCATAATGTTACAATCATGTTATACAACTGTCATATCAATTCAGATCAACTATTAGCGATAAACAAAACGAAATTAAATAACCCAATGACAGTAATGCCTTTTCCAGATGTTCTATTATTGATGTATATTAAATAAATAAAATATATAAAATATATAAAATAAATATAATATATAAAATATATAAAATATATAAAATATATAAAATATATAAAATATATAAAATATATAAAATATATAAAATATATAAAATATATAAAATATATAAAATATATAAAATATATAAAATATATAAAATATATAAAATATATAAAATATATAAAATATATAAAATATATAAAATATATAAAATATATAAAATATATAAAATATATAAAATATATAAAATATATAAAATATATAAAATATATAAAATATATAAAATATATAACTGATCGAGCTGTTTAAGTATATATGTATGAAACATTAGCTAACTTTACCAGCTGCCGTTATGACTTTCTAGTTATTTCTCTGTTTATTTCTGTTTGCTGCTTATCAATATCAAAATTTTGTTAACTCAAAACGTAAAGTCCATAAATTGCTAATGCAAATCAGTCTAATCGTCCATTTAATCGTTAGGGAAACATCGACAAACTTGACAGCAAATAAATTACCAGAGTTGGTGAGGTGTACGGGTGTCAAGAAAAAGTAAATACATCTCGGTAAAAAGACAATAAATTAAATTTACATAAAATTCGGCAAAAGCTGAAAATATAAAAGAATATCTACAAAAAAAAAGAAGAAAAATATTCAAAATCTCTCTCTAAAAAAAAACTCTAAATAAATAAAAAAAAAAAAAAATAGCGACATAAACGGCAAAGCAGAAGAAATTGTTTTCATTTGGATTTGGGCAGAACAACAAGAAGCAGGCTAAATGGAGGGATGCCAGGGGACGATAAGGGAGGGGAATTCTAGGGTATAGCATGATGAAGAATGAGGGTAGGGAGGGGGAAGGATTATTAAGTAAACAAACAAACAAACAACAATGAAACCAAGCAAACAAACAGACAGTCAAACAAACACAAGTAGATAGCGGTAGAAAAAGTGAGCGAAAGAGAAAGAGATGGGGAGAGAGAGAGAGAGAGAGAGAGAGGGAGAGGGAGGAAAAGAGAGGAAATAGAGGCAGTAGAGAAGCATGGACCAGAAATAATCCGCCCTAGAAGCAGAAAGTAGCAACGCTTCGACGACCGTTCGTCATGCTCGTGCCACATGCAACGTGAAAATGAAATTTTAATTTTTCCTTTTGCCTTTTTTTTCATTTTCTGGTGTTTTTTTTTTCTCTTTTTTTTGTGTGTGTTTCTCATTTTTAATTCGTAGCTGGCCAAGATGCGGGCAACTGTTGGAGATAGAAACGTGGCGCGCAATAGGTAAGGGACATGGTTGATGGCGAATAGCGGGGAAGAAGGGAAAGATTACCGAAGGCCGAGTGGCGATTATGCACGGTAAATCATTTCGACATTTTCCCGTTCATAAGCACGTAATTTGACTTGATTTTTTTTATTTTTTTACTTGATTTTTTTTTCAGGCAACGCCGTAGAGCATTTGCTTTATTGACTCTTGCCTCAAGTTGTGGCCAAGATGCCGTCAAGCAGTCTTAAGTGTGAGTGAATGAGACGAAGAGAGGGAGATGGCCAAAGGGGCGGTCATGGTACGCCCACGACTCCGCACATAATTGCGGTTAATTAAAGCGTGATTTTTTCCGGCTTTTTTTTGGTATTTTTTCATTTTTATGAATTTTATAGGGGGAAAATTTGTTGTTTAACTGTGCGCGTAAAAATTTGGGTAAACTTTATCCTCTACAAACGGTGAGCATTTGAATTTTCTCTACAGTTTATTCATAAGTTGCTAGTTGCTAGAAAATGCTATAATTTCCTGTAGTTCGCTAGCAAATGTTATCAAAATATGGGAAAAATTATCTTAGCAGACGCCTTACCAGATACCTCTTTGAGAGTAGCAACATTTTTGAAGCAATTTCGCGGATACTTCCAAAAAACCAAATAAAAGTTGTCCAACAAAGTTTTTTATGACAAATATTGTATATCCCCCAAAAGCACTTTTTTTTTTGCCGTGTAGAGTATTTCCAGTTTTTACAAGCTTTTAGTAATTTTTCTACATTTTATTAAATTTCTTTCCTATATTTTTTTTAAAATTTTCTCTGCATTTTTTTTTCTCATTTGATTTGTGTCTTTGTAGAAATCTTGCTCTTGGCTATTTTTATATTTATAGCTGCTTCGACTTTAGATAAATTGATTATTAATATTGCTTGGCATTTCCAAGAAATATGTGTATCTGTGTGTGCCTGAGTGTTTGCAATGTACTTGCATTTTGGCTCAGGAAGAGCTACGTATTGCGCTTGGAAATGCGTTAAAAGAAGCGGAAAAAGAGCGAAAAAGAAATTAATTATGGAAATTACTTGGCCTGTCTACCAAGTTGACTGACCCCCTCTCTCTCTCTCTCTCTATCAGTCTCAACTCGCTCTCCCTCTCTCTCTCTCTCTCTCTCTCTCTCTCTCTCTATCTCTCTCTCTCTCTATCTCTCAATTTCTATCTACTTTTACTCCAACTTCTTTTGAAGTACGGCTCTTCAACTTGTTCCACGTAAGCGGCTTGTGGTTTGATTTATTTAACATTTTTTTCTCTTTTAGATTTTCATTTTTTTTTCCATTATTTTTGTTGTTGTTGTTGTTGTTGTTGTTAGCTGCTAGTCAAGTGGCTGTTGGCCGAAAGCAACGACAGGACACTTGGCTATTATTTTTATTATTATAATTATTATTCGTGCCCCTTTTGCTACTTTTATTCGACTCGTTCCCATTCCCTCGTTGGCTCTTTGACTGTTTCGGCTGCCACTTGGCAAATAACAATTTATTTTCATTAATTTGTGCTTTAACCCCTTCTTGACTTGACGTTGGCTTCATTAAAAATGCGCTCTGCATGGGCCACATAAAAATTAGGCGGCGCGGCAAGTTGATTGCCATTAACATTTGAACCCTTTCGGTACTTTTTTTTTTCTACTTTCGCGGCACAGCGAGTCGCGTCGCATTGTGTTGCGTCGCGTTGCGTTCGTGTTTCAAGCTTTCTTTGTAATTATTGCAATCTGTTCGATTTTGGGACACTCAACATAGCACACACACACACTCTCTCTTTCTCTATTTCTCTCACTTACTGACTCTTTC
Source organism: Zaprionus obscuricornis (assembly GCA_037044475.1). Lineage (NCBI taxonomy): Eukaryota > Metazoa > Arthropoda > Insecta > Diptera > Drosophilidae > Zaprionus > Zaprionus obscuricornis. The sequence continues at coordinate 11,718 of JBAMBR010001321.1, forward strand.
CCTCTCTGTCTTTCCCTCTATTGCTCTTGCCTTCTCTTCTCCCTTTGAGAGCCATTGAGATGCAGGCAGGGAGCATTTTGCAATTTAAAAATGCAAATTAATTGCCACATGGCCCACGACGGAACATCGTTCGATTGTCTAAAAGTGTTATGGCATTATGCCGTGTCCATTAAAGTAAATTGTAATTGGCATTTTAATCCATATTACTTTCAGGGATACACGGTACTCCTCTACCGAACTATACCCATTCCTGCACTCTCTTGCATTGCCATCTTATTCTCCTTCTCCAAAAAAAAAAAAATTGAACCATTCCAGAGATTATACCATTTCCTTATGATTAATAGTTGTACTTGCAATTGCATTGGAATTACTTTTTTACAGCGTGCCAACCGGTTTACAGTCGCAACATTAGCTAGCTTAGATTGAACAGGAATTACATTGGCATTACTTTTAATCGATGCTTGAACCGGTTCTAATAGTAATACTATTAGCTGGAGCTCCTGAAGGAAAATGGATATTTTATATTGAATCGAAATTACGTTCAAATTAATGTTAACCAATGGTTCACATGAGCTTAGATTGAACCTGAATTTTATTAAAACTACTTTTATCCAATGTTTGAACAGGAATGTTTGAATTATATCATTAAATAAAATTCAGATTGAAACAGATTTACGTTAAAATCACTTTTAAAATTATATAAAACATTTAAACCGTTTTACATTTCATAAATATAGAATTCATTATGTATTTCCATAATAACAAAAAGCAAAACTATATTAAACCAAATGCTGTCGAACCATTTAATATACGTGAACCGCTAAAAAGTATCAAGCGATTGATAATTGCTTTTCAACCCTGAAGAAAAACTGTATAAAATTTTCACCAAATGTCTGGGGGTTGGTTAGCAGGTGGTGGGAGGAAGAGCATACGATAAAGAATGAAGAATGAGTAGATGGAGGGTAAGTTATGTGTAAGTAGAGTTACATTTTCCTATAATAATGAAAGGTGGAGTGAGAGTTGAGCAAGAAGTAGGAGGGGTAGAGGGCATATGCCTAGTCTCATTCTCTATTTCATGTTGTTGTTTTCTGTTTTGTGTTTTTTTTTTTTTTTGCCAATATTAAAAGTCATAATTCAATTTTATTGCAAATGTTTCAGGTGCCTTAATCATTTCTAATATCCTGGCTGGCTTCCCAGGACGCCTATTTGATGTCGACTGCATCGTATCTCAGTGGCAGGACGAGCATGAAGTGCCAAGGACTGCTGCTGCTGCTGCTTTCTATAGACTTCCGTTCACTCATAAATACTAATTTCACAGGCAATAAAGGCGAAACATTTGCCAGGTCCTTTTTACCAAGGAACAGTAGCAACGACTGCTTCGTTCATCTCACGTACTTGCCGAGTTTTCCAATTTTTGCCATTTTGATCGCTACCAGACATTTAACAGATAAAGATAAGATATATATTTTGCCAGGCTGGCAATTTTTTAATGGATTACAATGCGCGCAGCTGGTTTTTTTTTCGCGCTTAACTCAAACTATATAAATTGGAGAAAGAAGCAGGGAGATGCTTCGAGTAGTATAAAAGACTTGAAATTTGCGATATTAGAAACTTGCTTAGCATCTTGGACGCTCGTTAAATGTCAAACACAAGCATAGCCTGCAAGGCTACTAATTAGTTAGTCACTGCTAGCAATCCCACAAATCGCAACCCTCAGCCCACACACATTAATCTCCTTATCAACTACTCATGCCACAAATAGTTGAAAGTTAAGAGTTGAGAGTTTTACCCACATCATCACATCACTTGCATACAGTTCAAAGGCGAATGCCTCAAGTGCCCGCGTCACAAACCACAAAATAGCCAATGGTCAGCTAACTAAAGAGATAAACAGATAACAGTATGTGCGTATGTGCGTATGTATGTGTGCGTGCTTGTATGTATATGTAAGAGCGAGAAGGAGAGAGAGAGAGCAAGGGGGAGAGCTAGACAATTGGTCAACAGTTTAGCAAACTATGTATACTCTAGGCATGTGAGTAAAAACTACTTAGCTGTGAATTGAATTAGGCATGCATGAATATCAAACTAGGAATGTTCTGTTTCAATTCCATTTCGTTCCATTTAATTTTTACATATGCAAATTATAGTATGCATATCACATTATACAAAAACATCTACGATTTGCAATAATTAATGAATAATTAAAAAAAAACATATTATTGTTTCAATTCCATTTCGTTTCAATTAATTTTCATATATACAAATTATAGTATGCATATCACATTAAAAGTATATATACAAAAACATCTACCATTTGCAAATAATTAATGAATAATTAAAAGAAAAAAACATATTGTTTCAATTCCATTTCGTTTCAATTGAAATTTATGTTATGCATATCTACCCTCACCTATTATATAGGAATTACATTTGTAATTACTCAAAAAGCATTTTATTGTTTCAATTCCACTTCGTTCCATTTAATTTTTACATATACAAATTATAGTATGCATATCACATAAAATAATTAATGAATAATTAAAACAAAAACATATTATTGTTTCAATTTCATTTCGTTTCAATTGAAATTTATGTTATGCATACCTAACCTCACCTATTATATAGGAATTACATTTGTAATTACTCAAAAATCATTTTGTTGTTTCAATTTCACTTCTCTTCCTTCTTCTTGAATGTTATACTACATATCCCATAAGTATTTATGTGTAACTTATATAAAGCTTGGAATTTCAATTTCACTTTGTTTCATTCATACATTTCGTTTTACTTGTTAGGAATATAAATACATAAGTATTTATAGATATAGATCACAGCTGTTTCAATGCCATTTTGTTTCTTTACATTTATATCATTACACTTGACAGTTGTACAGCATATTAATTACATCTAAAATCTATAGATGGCATAAAAATCATTTGCAGTTTCTTTCAATTTCATAGAGCAATTAAAAGTTCATTTAAAATGTAGAAGAATTATAGCACAAAGAGAGTTAATTAGAGCTTATTCTTCAACTTTACTGTTCTTGATATATATAGTTATATATGTATATAGTCTAAAGCTCTGGCAAGGACAAAACTGAACATGTAGCTAATGCGCAGCAATTTCATGCGTAACAAATTGTTTCATTTAGGGTTAAAGCCAATGTGTCCATGGCTTACGGTTGTGAGTGTGACGACTGCCGTGCAACTGAATATATATATATTTATATGTATGTATGTGTGTGTGTGTGTGTGTTGTGTGGTGTAGCTATGCATAACGGTTCATTGCCTGGTCGGCAAGCAGCGTGGCAAGCAACTCCGTCTAATCACTGTCAAATGCAGGCGTCGCTTACGCATTCAAAGCGAGACAAAGGCCATTGTGGCAAACAGAGGGAATGTCCTAGAAATTCTGGAACGAGTTGAATGTACAAGGCAAACAAGAACTCAAGACAATGCCAATGAATGGTAGGGGGAAAGGGAAGGTAAGGGGAAGAGGAATTAGATGGTGCTGGCTTGCTTGTTAATTCGATTAATTACAACAATCAGCGGCATGTTTCATCTGCAGTAGCGCAACGAGTTAATGGGGGGGGAGAGAGAGAGAGAGACAGAGAGGCGTGGCTAGCATTGGGCATTGGGAGAATGGCTTAGCAAATTACCCAATGCTAATGACAACTGCCTTTGTATGCATGCCTCTGTGTGTGTGAGTGTGTGTGTGTGTGTGTGTGTGTGTGTGGCAAACAATCGAAGCATAATGACAATGATAGATTTGCCAATATCTGTCATGTTTATGAGCAAAACAAAAGGGCCAAAAGCAACACACATACACACAGAGAGAGAGAGAGAGAGAGAGAGAGAGATAGAGAGAGAAATAGACAGACAGACAGTCATAGAGTATATCTAATACAATATAAAACATAATTGGATATAACATTTATACGCAATCATCGACAGATTGCAAAACGATTAAGCAACCCTCGAAAGAAAAATGAACTACAAGTCCAATAGCAGCCTCAAGCGACAGGCCACAGGCGACTTGCGGCAAGCGTAAGGAGAAAGTAAATCTAATCAGGCAAAGAAAGCAACACAAACGTAGAAATGCTATAGACATCCTTCTCCCTATCCTGGGTTCACAACACACACAAAAATCCCAAAAACGAAATCGAGCTGGGCAATGCGGGTGTTCATCTACTTTCTACACTCACTGTATATAGATACATATATATACAATATATATATATATATATTTTTTTTTTTTGGCAACAGCAACAGAAACAATCAACTTAATTTGCCGCCCGCTGAAAGCCCTGTGGCAGATAAATTAAGTCATTAGTTGGAGCTGCCACTTGGCTTGGAATGGCGCAGCGAAAGCAACAGCAACAGCGACGTCAATGTGGCGGCTGGGGTGAAAGTTTTTCCGCCCTACCCCGCCCTGTCCCCGCACCAAAGTGGAAAATAAATTGGCGAACGTTTGTTTTGAGATTAACCGCGATTAGAGACTGTGAGACACGACGAGTGCCAGTTTTCGGTGTAGTATGCGGCATGCGGCATGTGGCATGTGGCACTGCCAACACTGTATGTTTGTATGTGTGTGGAGTGAATCGTAGCAAATGTTGCCATTATTTGATAAGCTCAAACATAGACACAAACTGCTGACCCCAACTCCTAGCTACATCCACGCCTCGCCTCGTTCCCATGCTGCTCCTCCCGTCCCTGCCACCATACATCTCATGCATGTGTTTGTGTAAACAAATGGCAAATGCGAGAATAATCGTAGGAGATTAAAAAGTTTCATGCGCCCGCACAGTATACTGTATAAAGCAAGAGGGACAAGAAAGGGTAGGGGTTATGTTCAGGTTGAGGTTGAGGAATTGGATGACACGAGACAAATGAGTGGCGCACGTGAAGCTTTTGCATTGCATATCTCTTTCCCCCCCCCCCTCCTCTCTTGCTCTCTCTTTGTAAGTCTGCTAATCATCCAATGTAGCTACGTCGCCATCGCATCGTATATGTTGCCCCAAGTCAACTTTTTCGGCCTGCTAATTTATGTTGCCTGCATACAAATAGGTTTTAGTTTGTGTCCTGCACAAAGACATCCTGGGATATTCCAAGTTATCTTCATAGTAGTAACTCTTACTAGTTTGTTTCAATGTGTTCATTGCTTGAAATATCTACAACTAAGTCGCAATGCTTAAGGAGATCTTTGGAAATGAACCAAATTCGTTGAGGATAAAGATAGTATTAATTGTATAGCTCGATAAAATTAAATAAAAAGTTTCGTTAGTAAAAGGTTAGAATTATCCTTGTTTTAAATTAGATTTGTTCAGGAATAGTCTATAGGGAAGTATCAATTTCCAGATTTATTTGTCAAAAAACTCAGATGTTTGCTTAATTTATCAATGAGAAACTTCCTTAAGTCATTCTTAAACTAATGTCAATAGGAAACTGTCAAGCTTAGCTGTAGAAATACTTAGAACTAAACGTAGTCTAGAAGAGTCTAGCATAGTTAGTCTATAGGTAAGAGTCCACTCCTCTTTCAGCTTGTATAGAGTAAGTAAAAACTAAAGGATTGCTTATTTAAAGTATAAGTCTAGGTTAGACTATGTTGTCTAAAGGAGGGGACCAGAACAGTTAGACGTCAAGGTGTATAAGCAGATGATATCCTAATTTATCTTTAAGAAACTATCAAGTTTTCGTCAAGCTAGTGTGTGCTTACGCTAAAGGAGTAAATTATTTAGGTTGTAAGGAAATATAAATATATAAAATATAAAATATATCAACTATACTGGTAGTGCCACGAAATAGGATAGCTTAGCTAAAAGGAAGAGTCCAGCCTCATTAGTCTAAAGCGTGAATTCAAGTCCTACTGTACCCCCTCGTCTATAGCTTGTAGTCATAACCTAGCGAGTCTATAAAAAAAAAGAGAGTTACCCAGATTGTTCATAGGGGCGAGGGTAGCACTATTAGTCTAAGCTTGTTAGCTGGAAGGGTAAATAAAGGGTTGCTCTATTAAGTCTATAAGAAAATCAAGTAAGTAAGCCACTGTCAAAGGTTGCTCGACTGTATGATACCCGGTACCCAAGAAAATTGAAAGTTGTATAATTTCTTTGTGGACCCAATTTTTCAATACACTATTTTATACGGCTACAATTTCAATTTCTGGAGACTGTGGGGGACTGTGGGAAAAAATCAAAAACTAATTTGATGCGTTAAGCTTTTATAGTATCTAAGATCAACAGTTTGAAAGATGGATATAGTTCAATCGAAATTTATACCACGCAACAATATAAATATATACTCTATGGGGTCTTTCTGTATATGTATAGTTGGTAGTGTCAAAAAGTCATTATACCCTCAGTACTCAATGACTAACTTGTATAATTAGAAACTAGTTAGTCTTCAGTTAATTACGATAAGTTAAACAACTGGACAGTTGCCACAGTTCAAGCTTGATCAAGATTTTGTATAATTATATATGTATATTTACAGAGTTTATATTCAACAAATGTACCCAACATTACTATAACTAATAGCTATGATAAAACTATACTTTAGCTTAACTTTCAAATGGTAAACAATATTTTAGCCCTTTTGGCGGCTTTGCGGCTCGTTAATATAGGTAACTCAACTACTAACTGCAACTAACTGCGGCCCTAAACAAATTAAAATATAGTTAGTACATAACTGATTATCTAAATTACAGTTATTATATTCGATATGTTTGTATGTTCGTCTATTTGTATGCTATGTGATCATAATTTAATGATAGGTAAAAATGGCTAAATTGCTGGCAAACTGTTACGTTTAGAGACTAAAACGTTGCATGCAACGAAAAAGAAAAAAAAAAAAAGAAACGGTGAGCAAACTTTTAATTAAATCATGAAAATTACATCAAAAACGTGGGGAAATATGCAACTGCAACGGTAACAGTAACTACAACGGCAACAGCAACCGTAGCGGTAACATCGGCGGCAAATGCAACTGCAGCGGCAACTGCAACGGCAACGGCAACTTATAGAAGAACTAGAAGGGCAACGTCAACTGACAGAGCAAGTGACGCAAGTGCAAGTGACGTGTCTAGCAAGTGTGCAAGACAAAGGAACTACGCCCAACATTTTTTAAGCTGCCCTTATGTTGTCTTTTACCCCTACTGCTGCTGTTTTTTCTTGCTACTGCAACCCCTTAGTTTAGCTTACATTGTCTGCATCAGATAGCACAACAAAGGAACAAAAAAAATAAATATATGAAAATAAAAAATATATATTAAAAATAAAAACCTCAACTAACAACAACAACAACAACATAAATACTTTACAATGTTGTTCTATCAATTGACGTTAAGGGCGACGCCTACTATAACAAAGTGTAAACACAGTGTTCGCAAAACTTAACATAACAGCGCTCTGTTAACTTTAACATAACACTTGACGCTTTTTTTCTTAGCGCCTGCCCAACCGCTGTTGCTTCTCTTTCTATATACTTTGCGTTTCAGTGTGTGTTTGTGTATGTGTTTTTGGTGGTGGTAGTGGTAATGGTGGTGGAATTTTGGAGCAACTTTGCAAGCAATAACAAAAAGTGGGCGTTAACATTTTGCACTGCTCTGCTCTGTTCTCGCTCACCGCGCGCTCTCTTCAAGACGCTGACGACAACGACAACGGCAACGACAACGATAACAACGACACGAAGACAACGACAATAACGGATATATTTGACATTTGGCCACACCCCTACGCCCAAGTTGGGCCCCAAGTTCCACCAGTACCATAAGCTATACCTCAAACCTTAAATACCTTACATGCATCAGCTCCAACAGCACTGTCAACATCTTTGCTTATACATATATTTATGTACATACATACATACAAGTTTGTGTGCGTATGGCATCACTTGACATGTGGGTCAGATTTGTGAGGTTGCTGTCCATGGTGGGGTTGCTGCTTTTATTATATTTATATATGTGTGTGTGTGTGTGTGTGTGTGTTTGTGTCAGTTGGGGGGGCCTCTGCACTTGATTGGCCTTTACATGATTTGTGGGCTGTGCGCATTTATTACAGTTATATAAATGTTTAACAAGTCACTTTATTTATTTATTTTTTTCGTTATTATTATACTTGTATATCAATCCGTTTGTCACATTATATATGTATGTATATAACATTCATATAGCATTGCACACAATAAACTCACACTCTTTAAATGTCAGCAGTTAATGTTAAAGAGAATTTATACATACGTTGTTTTCTCTTTGTTTTTCTTTTTCTTCTTGAAGTGAAACATCTTAAAAAAAAATCACAAATGCATGACAGTTATTTATTGACTTTTACAAAGAATTTATTATTTTATTTTCCTTAGTTTTTCAAATTCTTTGACATTTACAGACAGTTTAGTTTCAGTCTTTTTAGATTTCTTGCAATTTTTATTGATTTTACGTACTTGTATATCTTTTAATGCCCGATGGCTGCTTTAAACTTGTCATCAACAGACACTCAGCTCTACTAGCATACGCATGCAAGTTTTCTTACGCTCTTGATAACATTTTCTTTTGTTGTTCCCACTCTTAAGTGTTCACACACACACACACACACCACAGGTGCATATACATTTGCAGTATTTCTTATGCGGCTGGTCTCAATTTCTTTGCTGTTCCCACTCTCTCAGCATATGTGCATATGCATTACAAATTTTCTTACGCTCTTGGTAAAAGTTTCTTTTGTTGTTCTCACTCTCTCTCGCATCATTGCTTAGATCTTACATATTTTTGCTTGCTATTGCTGTCCTTGTTGCTGTTGCTATTGCTGATGCTGATCAGCAATGCAGCTGAACCTAATAATTACTCAAACAATTTGAGTGGAATGCATGCCTAAGTTAGTAAGAGAGTGAGGATAAGGCGGATAAGAGAGTAGCGCGAGTAACAAAGGTTTTGAATTTTGACGACATTCTCACTTTGAAGTTGTTCGCATTACAGCAGAAATGAGAGCAAAGGCTAACAATTTTCGTGAAGCTTAGACAAATTTCAATCTTATGCATATTTTGTTGTTGCTCTTCAGCTTCTTATATCTATGTTTTTTTTTTGTATTTGTATTGTTGTCAAAGTAGCAGCTAAGTTATGCAGAATATTTATGTAATTAAAACATGAAAAGAGTTGTGCGCAAACTCATTTAATTAAGCATGCGGCGGCAGCGCGGAATTTGTCAAGTGGCAATCGTATGACATAAGAGAAAGACTGGGAGACTGAAACAAAAGTTGGTCGCCATACAATGGTAATGGCAAGAGCTACAATTACAGGGCAACGGTAGGTAGAGGCAGTGACAGAATTCAGCAGCCATCAAATTGAGGTATTCAGCGGAGCTACATGGCAGCGTAATAATCATAATAATTATGGCTTTAATTGGTTGAACAATGCTTTTGTTTGTTTTAAATTAAAACGATGGACACTTGACACTGTTGTTCTACGCTGTTTTGTTGGTTGGTGGTTGTTACCGCTGCCGTTGCTGTTGCTGTTGCCTGCTGGCAAGGGTTAAGTAACAATCTAAAGAGTGTGAGTGAAATAATATTAGAGTGTGAGAGTGTAACTGTTGGAGTGAGAGAACGATACTGTGCAAGAGTGTGAGTGTAACTGTTGAGAGTGAATGAAGGATGAGAGCAAATGTAAGAGTGTGAGTAAGAGTGTATATTGTGTTTACCAAAACCAAATCTCATTACATTTTATGTGCACTGGGAGAACAACATCAACAACAACAACGAAAAGAGAAAAACATGTTTTTATTTTATTATTTTTGTTCCTTTCTCTCACTCTATTTCTTTTCGTTAAAGACATTTTTCAAAATATTTTGTGATTGACATTGAGTAAATGAGCCAATGAAAAACAACAAGAACAACAAAAAACAAAAAAACAAAAAAAAATGCTGGCCAAATTGAAACATTATTTTTATAGGATGGGTACAGGGATGAGGATGACGCAAACAAAAGCAAAAACAAAAACTTGACATCGTTCGCATTTACTGATAAGCAATGACGATAGATTGCGTGAGGAGGAGAGTGGAGTGGGATGGGGTTTTGCCACAAAAGACATTTTCATAAGCATTATACTGATTATGACACCAGCGGCGAAAACAAAGGCGCAAAGGACACTCACACCAGAGACTCAACCCCCATAAGGCGCAAGTTTCATGTGGCAGCAGCTAGCTACAATAAAACAAAACGTGCTGATAAGCAAGCAAAAACTATGCAACATCAAACTTATGCCGCCGATAGCATACATTGTAGCAGAGGCAGGGGCAGGGTGGGGGGGCACCCTACGGCACCCGGGGGATATTATGTTGCTTAGATGCTGCTGCTGCTTGCTGGTAGCCACATATGAGCATAGTATATGCTTGTCTGCTTCTTCTACTTCTTAGTTTTCTTCTTCTTCTGTCGTAGCTGTGTTGACGCACAAATCGAAATCTATAAATGACTTTTATTGTTATAGCCTGCAGCGTTGTCGCTGTCGCCGTTGTCTTTCTATTATATCTTGCTTTTCTAATATCAAAGACAAACCAATAAGACGCCAAACTTTTCACAGGCACACACATAGACAGACAGACATACACATACACATACACAAAGATACTTAGTTACTTATATTGAAAAGATCGCTTATCAAAAAGTTTTGCGGTTCGTTCTAGTTGCGCGCTTATTCACAGACGCCGCCACAGCCGCAACAGACAAAAGCAGCAACGGCAGCAACGGCAACACCAGCAGTAACAACGACGCGTGTGCGCTTTTAAAGTTTCATTAATCAATGGCTGAAACGACTGTAACGCCAATAGACTGTGGTATGAGTGAGCAAGAGAGATAGAGAGAGAGAGAGAGAGAGAGAGAGAGAGAGAGAGAGAGCATAACGTTTTATTATATCAATTGGCGGCAAAGGCGAACAGCTACAAAATATGAAGCATCATTTATCAGACTGTGCAACCAAAACCCAAAACCCAACACCAACTCTCACCCTACATTACCCCACCCACCCCCCCCCCTTTATCCTACCCAATCAGCGGCATCAAACAATTGTCTCTCACTCCTAGTAGTTGCTGACACGCATTACACTGGCTCTCCCTCTCTCTCTCTCTCTCTCTCTCTCTGTCTCTGTCTTTCTCTTTCGCTTGAGCTTTGTCTGCATGCGGATTTGAAATTGGCAACAACAATGCCGTGATTAATGGCTGTCAAAAGCGAAAGAGTCAACAAATGTCAAGCACAATGTTAGCAGACAAAATGCCAATTGACAGCAATAGCAACTGCAGCAACAACAACAGTAACAACATAAATATAAGCAGCAGAAATATAGCAACACCAACAACATCGACAGCAAGAAACAATTGTAAATATATTTAAAGAAATGAAGCTTAACATTAAAATGTGACTTTGAACTAACAATAGTTGTCTTTCTGCCTTATTATACCGGTCGGATCGGGTAACTATATCGTATACATAGCTACCATTGGAACAATCTATTGTATCTGAAAAAAAGCCTTCCTATCGCAAAGATACTTTGATATCTCATAGATACTTTTGTATCTCATAGATACTTTTGCATTTCAAAGATACTTTTGTATCCCAAAAATTCGTTGGTATCTTAAAAATACTTTTGTATCTCAAAAATAATTTTTTGTTTTATCTCATAGATACTTTTTTGTATCACATACATAATTTGGTATCTCAAAGATACTTTGATATTTTAAGGATACTTTTTTATGTATATCAAATACTTGTGTATCTCATAGATACTTTTGTATCTCAAAAATACTTTTGTATCTCAAAAATACTCTTGTATCACAAAGATACTTTGATATCTCATAGATACTTTTGCATTTCAAAGATACTTTTGTATCTCATAGATACTTTTGTATCTCATAAATACTTTTGTATCTCATAGATACTTTTGCATTTTAAAAATACTTTTGTATCTCATAGATACTTTTGTATCTCAAAAGTACTCATAGATACGTTTGTATCTCATAAATACTAAATACTACAAAGATACTTTGATATTTTAAAAATACCCTTGTATCTCATAGATACTTTTGTATCACATATATACTTTGATATCTCATAGATACTTTTGCATTTCAAAGATACTTTTGTATCTCATAAATACTTTTGTATCCCATAGATACTTTTGCATTTCAAAAATACTTTTGTATCTCATAGATACTTTTGTATCTCAAAAGTACTCATAGATACATTTGTATCTCATAAATACTAAATACTACAAAGATACTTTGATATTTTAAAAATACCCTTGTATCTCATAGATACTTTTGTATCACATATATACTTTGATATCTCATAGATACTTTTATACCCCATAGATACTTTTTTTGTCTCATGAAAACTTTTCTATGTTATAGATCTTATAAATCTGTTATGAGTATTTAAAATTTCTGTTACGACCTGAAGGCAGATTTAAAATAAAAGTCATGTCAATGACAGAAATATCGAACTCAATGGATTTGCAGTCAGAAATACTAGGCGAACAGAACAAAATCAATGATGGATACTTTTAGGATGTTGCAAAATAGCATAGATCAGTCTTTGTTTGATATATAAGTATTGCAGCCCAGAAGTATGCTATACAATTTTAAATTGCAAATATCCATTCCAATGCTATAATAAAATAATACATTATCTCTAATTTTTTTTTTCTTTTGTTTAATTAAATATAAGAAGTATATAACAGTTACCTTTTTGTGGCTACTTGATATAGGAATTAGAATTAAATTATATTTAGAAGCTAGGGTAAGAACTAACATAATAAATATTTACATTTATATACAGATATGGGAAGTAATAATTGGAAATGATATGGTGAATATGATGCTTACAAATTTAGTTTAAGGTCCTTTGGGGGAGATCTTGAGGGTAATGACGTTTAAGCCTTCTCTTCTTCCGCCGTTATATTGTTGTGTTGCTAGGCGATTTGGATGGTCCGCTAGCCTCTCCGTATATTTGCCGGCTAGCTTATTAAGCTTGTCACCAATCAAAGGGACATTGAAGTCTCGCTGAATATCTGTTTCTTATGTACCAAGCCCCTGAGATCAATCTTAGAGTTATTGCTTACAACACGCGGAGTTTATTTATGTGTGTCTTCGCTGCAATCCCAAAAATCTGTATAGCATATAAAAGGCTTGAAGCTAAAGCCATCTTGTATATTTTTGCCTTGTTCATGATGGACAACTTGTTTTTAGCAGGACATTTTGGACAACTTATTTTTGTATGAGGGTCGAGAGAAGACTAATAAATCTGTAGGAATCCAGTTCAGTTGGCGATTTTCCAGGTTTGAGAAACATTGTTATTTTTACAGACTTCTATGCTTTCGGAAAATAGGCAGATTGTAGTATGCTGTTATATATTAGCACCAGAAACATTAGGGACTGATCGGGGAGGAGTTTAATGGTCCTATTGCCCAGAAGATCCTCTCCAGGTGATTTTTTTGTGACGTAATTTTGAAACAAGTCCCTTCAATTCCTCTAGCGTTACAGGGTCAGAGGGCAGCTTCATTTGGAACGGTGCGTCTAAAAAATTTTTTATTGATCTGCAGTGACTCTCCGGCGCGTAGTCATACGATTTGAACCGTTGCTCCAGATTGCTCGTAAACAATTCTGCTTTGTCATTTTCCGTTCTACACCAGCCACCTGCCGGGTTTCTTATTGCTGATTTTGGGACATCCTGTACTTCAGTTCCCAAGTTTTCAAGAATTCATTCAATTGCATTTGTTTTTTTTTAAGTATCAGTACATTGCAAATTTGCAGAAGTCAGGGATCACCTGTTCTTGCATACTCTTTCCTTAATCTGCGTTTGGTGTTTAAGTGTTCCCTGGCTATTTGCACGGGGAAGTTGTGAGTGGTGCGTAGCTTGCATAGCATTTTGTTGCCTGGGTGCAGCACTTGCAGCAGCCTGTTTCAAGTTGTTCATAAACAGCTCTATGCCATCGTTTATGCTTTCCGCAGTATTCATTGAAGTATGCAGGAGTGCTTGGAACAGTTTCTCCAGTTGAACTTTAAAAATTCTCGTGTCTGCATTGCGAGCGAGTAACGAAGTACGATTTTGTCCTTTTATGAGCGAGGCGTGCAGTTCAGCATCGAGTGGAAGTTGGTCGGATGAGAGCTCATGAGAAGCTTCCACATTGAATCTTCTGGTATGGAATTCTTTAGTTATGAAGAAGTCCAATGCTGTAGGCTTTAGCAGGGAGTTAAATGAGTAAAATGTTGGCTCTTCTGTTGCTAGTATTTGATACAGCCCCACCAGGAATGTTTTGTGTTGAAATCGCCACCAGCTATGAACTTATTGCCAAACGCAGCCAGTAGTGCCTCAAATTCTGCTATAGTCCAATGCTCTCTAGATGGAAGATACAGCGAGGCGATTGTAATAGTACCCTCAGATGTCTGCAGTCTCACTTTCGATATTTGCTGGCTTGGCAATGAGATGGAAGGCTCGTTACAATATTTCAGCTTAGAATTAACTAATGTAGTTGCACCACACCTGTTGTTACCACTTGGGTGGAAGGCATGGTAGCCGTTAATACCAGGCAGGTATATATTCAGAGGCCACTGTGGCTCAAAATAGGAGATTGGAAAAGTTTTCGTCCAAGATTGCAAGGGTATATCTTCAGCCCGTTGAAGATAAATTTGCTTTCCTGTTATATCCTTGCAGAGAGCATATTAGTTGTAGACAGAAGTTTGTAACGCCCCTTAGGAGGCGTAGCAGATTCAACAAAATATATACATATATTCTTGAGCATCGTCGGCAGTTTCAACCCAAACTCAGTTTAAATGATTTCTCAATGAAACTTGATATATGTATGTATACTCCCTATACCCATAAGCTGTATATATGTCGGTACTGCCCGGATCGGACTACTATATCATATTGCTGTCATAGAAACGTTCGGTTGAAAATGTATTTTGTATGAAAAATATTCTTCCAATACTGCAAGGCTACGATATCTTCTACCCGTCGAAGATAACTTTGATTTTTTTGTTCTTCTTTCTTTTCTTCCTTTTTTTTATGTCTTCTTACTTTCACTTTTTGGATTTTCCATCGTTTCATCATTGCTTCTTCTCTTCACTTCCTTTTCTCAATTTGTTACTATTTCTTCAACTTTCCCACTTTTTTTTTATTCCTATTTTATTATTTTTATTTTATTGTAATTCCACGTTGTTTTCTTTTCCCCTTTATTCGTCTTCCCATTTATTTTCTTATTTCCTTCCATATTTCCAGTCAAATAAAAAGATTTCAAATTTTTTTTTTGTTAATTACATTTATTTTTATTTTTTTATTTTTTTTTTTTTTATTTTTGTTTCTTTTTTTCTTTTTAAATATATTTTGTAAGAGTTTTGTTTGTTTTTGTGTTTGTTCTTTTTTTTGATTTCTTTGTTTTGCGCTCAATTCGCAACGTCACGAACAATTGATTTCATTTTATTTTCATTTTCATTTCCTTTCCATTCGATTCGATTTCTATACGTTTCTATATCATTTTTTGTATGTTTATGCTTAAATATTAAATTTATTTTTTTTTCTTCATTTCTTTTTTTTTTTTTTTTGTTTGATTCTTTACGTCGAGCGTTACCAAAAAAAAAAAATTGTTGCTTATACATTTTACATTCATATAACATAGTACTATATAGGTAGATATATATGCTTTATATATAATATATAGTAGATATACATATATATATATATATATATATAATATATGTGTATGTTGTGTATGTATTACCATATAATAGATTTTATGTATAGTTCTTGTTTTTATTTATTTGTTTTTAAATTATTTAATTTTATTTTTATATTTTTAAATTTTCTTATACACACACTTTGGTTTTTCTATTCACTGTTTTTAATATTCTTTTTGTTTTTAATTTTATATATATATAATTTTTTTTCAGATTTTTTTTTATGCATTTTGAATATTTTTGCTAATTAATTTTTCATTTAATTTTATTATTTATTTTATTTTTTTTGTATTTTTTAATTTTAACGCTTAATTGTCAAAGTTGTATTGGTAGTTTTTATAAATGGAATCGCAAAAGTTGCCGACACATATTTAAATAGTATGCATATTGAATATTTATATTTATATTTATATTTATATTTAATTAATTAATTCATAATTATTATAATAGACAAAAAAAATATTTTGTTTCTTTTTTTTTTTAATCGATTTTACATCATATTAATAAATACATTTATATATTGTAGCTAGTTTTTTGTTTTTGTTTTTCTTGTTTTTTTTTTTTGTTTTTTTTTGCATTTTATACACATAGAAGTCAAGTTTTATTTTTATTTTATTTTTTTTTTTTATGTTTTTTTTTTCATCTTATACTTGTTTTTAACTTAAGTTTTTCCTTTTTTTATTTTTACACTTAGCGGGAGTAAGGAGCTGTGGATGAGGGAGGAAGGGGGATGTTGACAAAAAAAAAGTTTATGATTTTGTTGTTGATGTTGTTTCTAGCCTCACACTAACTAAACTTAAATAATAATCAACAATGTGGCGTTAACAGACTTTCAAATGAAACGAGAAAATATACAAGAATATTACATACACAGCTGCACACACACACACACACACACACACACATACACACTGACAGACTCATACAGGGACATCAACAACAAAATGCCAATTGAATATTTTACAGCTGACGCGGCCGCTACGAAATGAAATTTTAATAATTTGAAAAATAAAATTAATAAATAAAAAACTAAAAAAATAATAAAAAAAAATTGAAAAATTAAAAAATTTGTGAAAAATGAAGAAAAATTAAAATGAATAAAATTAATTATCGATCGGTGGGGAAGTTCAATAATTATGAAATAATTTTTGCAAATAAATAAATAATTTAAAAAAAAAAAAAAAAAAAAAACATTTCAAATATTTGTTGTTATTGTTGTGCTGCTTGCTTCTTCTTTCTTATTTGCCGCTTTTACTTTTATATTTCTTTTTTTTTACTTTTTTTTTTGGCACTGCTTTGAATTTATTTTGGCACCGCACGCTTCGAGCGTAAAAATAAAATATTATAAAAAAAAAAAAAAAATTAATTAATTATTTATATATAGTATTATATATATAAATATATAAGTATTACAACACATATATATGTATGTATATATCGCATAAAGAAAGCTGCAGCTTAAAATTTATTGAAAAAAAAAAATTGCATTATTTATATTTAAGATTCAACAGTTATTTGCAACTTGTTCAAAATATTTACAACTCTTAAGCTTAAAAAAAAAAAAAAAAAAAATTACATAATAATAATAAAATGATGAATGAAAATAATAAAAGTCCAAAGAAATTTTGTTGTTGATAAATAATAAATATTTATGAATATTGTCGCAGAGAGTTTTGTATACATAATTATTATTTTTTTTTTTATAATTTAATTTTGTTTTTTTTTTTCATTTTCTTTTGTTTTTCGATTACATTTAAAGTTAATAAACTATTTAACTTTGCGTTGCTGTTAAATATAAATATATATATATATATATATATATATACTAGAAAGTATTCCCATACAATAGAAGATACATACAGTTATCTATATATATATATATATATATAGTGCATTTGGGATTTATAAGATCTTTCTCTCTATATGATAGAAAATAAACATAATTCTCTTAAAACTATGAAACTTTAACTCAGTCAAAGAAAAAAAAAAATTATTGAACGAACATTTGTATGGTTTTACATTAAGGTGTAAATACATATATAATATCGATAGCAGCATATATCGATAATGGAACGATAACGTTCTTATCGATTACGTTAACAATGATGGCATATCTCGGCAACGTTTCTATCGGCAATATCGTCATCGATTACATAGTTATCGATATCGTTACTAACGATGATAGTAACTATGTTATTGATAATACCGCATATCTAACTAACGCTAATCTTGTTATCGATAATGCATATTATCGCTAGTTGCATATAGTTGCAAATAACATTATTATCGATAACATTATAGATGAATTTACTATCGATAATATTATCGTTGAGTTAAATATCAATAACATTTTCATCGATAAGATAACATTATTACAATTAACGTCAGTATCGATAACATGATTTATCGATAACTTTATTATGAATATATTTATATTACAACTGTATAGCTTACATCATCAATTACGATTATAAAATTTGCGTTGATAACGCTTACAGCTGCTAGCCATGCTGCCAACGCCACCGACACCGACACCGCCACCGGCGCCAACGCCTCCTCCTCCCATGCCCATTCCCATACCCATGCCCATGAGCTGCTGCTGTTGTTGCTGATGCTGATGCTGTTGATGTTGCTGCTGATGATGATGATGTTGCTGATGTTGCTGCTGTTGCTGCTGATGTTGATGCTGTTGATGTTGCTGTTGCGCATGCATACTGGCAAAACCAGCAGTAGTGCCATAGAACTGTGGACCACTGCCATTTCCTCCAATGCAGCTGCCAAGATTTCCAACGCCACCGCCACCGCCGCCTCCAACGCTGCCGCCACCACCACCGCCACTACCACCGATGCTGCTGCCAACGCCAACGCCAACGCTGCTGCTCATGCCAAGGGCTTTATTTTAGCTGGACGCCCCCAATTGATTTTTCATATGCGCGGCAGCAGCAGCTGCAGCTGCGGCAGCCGCAAATGGTGAACCAACACCACCGCCACCAGTTGGCGTCTGTGGCCCATTATTATTATTCAGATCACCAGGTGTACGAGGTCCATTGACCATACCAGCAGCGCCCCCATTAACATTTGCACCGCCAGTAACACCGCCAGGACCACCACCAAGTAAACCACCCGCAGCACCAGCACCGCCAGCAGCTCCAGTTGGTGAACCTTGGCCAAGTGATGAGACATGTCGCTTTAACATCGGATGATTGGCCATTGAGGCAAATACCAAACGTTCCTCATAATCGTATTCGCAGAGTATTTTATTTTCACATAAATAGAAACGATCTCCAACGCAGAATCTATAGGAAACAGTACAAAAAGAAAGAAAATTGAAGATTTTTTAGAATTAGAATTCAAGTTGAAAGATGTAATAGAAAATTATAATTATTTTTACCATGATGAATATTACATATATATATATATATAGACTGATATAATTAAGCAGATCTCTGCAATAATCAAAAATAGAGTTATAAAATTTGACATAAAGACGCTTCACAGTATTCTCTACTATGTTGTAATTATACATTTATCGTATTACTCAATGATAAGAGTTAGAATTATGAAATTTTGATATACAAATGCGAAGAGCTCATATCTTTCAGTTTTCAGAAATTGAAAAATCTGATATAACACTAAATGTGCAGATCTCACTACATACAAAAAAAAAATGCAACTTATAAATGAACCGGAACCTAAAAAAAATTTACATAAATTTCAGTGAAATATTTCGAAAATATCCACAGAAAAATATCCAAGAATATATAAGCTAGAGTTATTAAATTTTAAATTGTAGAAACTCCAGACCTGACTTTTTCCGTATTCTTATTAAATATTAAACATTTTGGAGTGAATAAATGAACTGAAACCTATGAAAAATTTGCAGATTCCTAAATAAAATATCTATGAAATATCTAAAGAAAGTAAAGATAATATGCAGATTTCAGAAGCTATAAGAACTAGAGTTATCAAATTTGATATAAAGATGCTGCACTCATGTCTTTAAATGAATTTTATTGAATGCAAAGGAATTGAAGGAACCTTAACTTATATAAATATGAATAGATCTCAGCAGCTATAAGAGCTAGAGTTGTGAAATTTGACATATAGAGACTCATTACACATGACTTTCAGTGTTGTTATTATGCATTTGTTGTATTACTCCAAAATATAAAAACGAATATAAATAAAAAAAAAAATGTAAATAAAATAGAAAAAAAAATACTTAATGTTTGCATGTTTCAATTTAGTTCACAAACAACATTTAGTAACATTAAGTAACAAAAAGTTCCGACTGCTCAATGGATTTTGAATAGTCTCATGTATGGTATAAAAAAAAAAAAAAAAGACAAGCAGAGCAAACATTTTCATCGTGTTTGTTGAATATGTTGAAAGTTCTGTCGACAGGGACAGGAACTTGACAACTGGAAACGATTTTTCCACATGTTTAAACCTGCTACTGCTGCAAGCGACAAGAGACAAGACAAATAAAAAGTGAAGAGTGCAAAGAGAAAGAGAGAGAGAGGAGAGAGAATAGATGAGTAATGCGAAACAAAAGATGACAATTGACAACGGTAAAGGTAACGTTTATTGTAAAGCAACTGCAACTGCTGAAAGCTAAAAGTTGAAAATTGTAGAACTGAGAAATTGTAGAATTGTGGAACTGTGCAACTGTGCAACTGCTGACTATAACAATAGCAACAGAGGCCAAAGCGCAGTTAAAGAAGTGGAAGACAAACGTGAAATGCAGTCAGACACAGCGGCAGAACAGCAGAAAACGTTGATGATGATGATGATGAAGGCTGGCAGAAGGAAGTAAGATAAGCATTTGAAAATGTCAGGAAGTGCTGCGATTGAGTGAGTGAGAAAGAAAGAGACAGAGAGTGAGAGAGGGAGTAAAAGAGAAAGAGAGTTGAATGAGAGCAAATGCATTGAGTATAACAAGTGGAGAAAGTGGAAATATTGAGGGAGTTGCAATATTAAAGAGCAAGTTGAAGTTGGAGATGGACATGGGAATAAGAATGGAGTTGGTCATGGCAATGGAAGATTTGTTGTGCTTGCAAACTGAAGTTACGCTTCACTGAAGTGCTAGCAGTGCTTGAAGTCATCAGTCGACTGTAAATGAAGCTGCTTCATCGATAAAACTTGTTCTCTTGTTTTTCCCACTTCTCTCACTTCATCTATCTCTCTCACTATCAATCTCTTACTCTCTATCACTCTCAATGTCTTTCCATCTCTCTATCTCACTCCCTCTCTTTCTTCCTCTCTAATTTTTTCATTCTCACTCTCAATTTTTCTCACTCGCTCTACTTTTCCTCGCTCTCCTCTATTTCTCTCTCATCTTTCTTGCTCTCCCCTCTCTTTCTCACTGTCCTTTTTCTCTCTTTCTCCACTCTCTCTCTCCACTTCCACTCCCACTCCCTTCCTTTCTCCTCTGCCACTCCCTCCCACTCTCTCTCTCTCTCTCTCTACTCTCTATCTCTCTCTCCTCTACCACTACCACCCTCTCACCCTTCCTCTCCCTCTTTCTCATCTCCCTATCTCACACTCACTCGCACTCCCTCTCTCTGTGACTTTCAATATTTCCCTCCAACCTCCCTCTCTCTTTCTCTCTGCCTCTATCCCTTTTCTCCGATTCTTACTCTTCCTCTATTTGTGTGTGTTACATCAAGTTCTTTGTCAAAATATTTATGTTAGCACCTGCTGTACGTGGCACAACTCTCAAACTTGCACCTTACAATTCATCATATCCCTGAATCTCACACTTTCACATCAATTGCTCTCTGCAGTTCTCATAACACTTCACTGAGAGCTCAAAAACACACAAAGTTTACATTACAGCAAGCAAAAAAAGCAGCAGTGCAAAATACGCAAAGTGAGTGCAACGACTAGAAGAATACCCTAGAAATATGAGATATAGAAGATAATTGAGAAAAATGAAGAAAGTTAGTGAAAGAATTGAGAGACTTTTGTCTCTTTTTATCATGTTTAAGTTTTTGCTAAGTAAATTATATGCTACCGCCAAAATGTATGCTATGAAAAATACTCTAAGCTCATATCTCTCTCTCTCTCTCTCTCTCTCTCTGTCAGTCTCTCTCTCTCTCTCTCTCTCTCTCACACACAGAAAGAGTGTGGCAGTTTTCTAGTGCAACGCAGCAACACATATTTTACTTCTCATGTTTGTCAACAGCTAAAGTCGCAAAAAGAGAAAACGGAAGAAGAAGACAGAGAGAGAGAGAGAGAGAGAGAAAGCGGCAGAGCATATGATCTGCAGTTGAGGCTAGTTGTTTGGCAGTTGGAGTAAAGCAGCTTACAGCAGACTTACAACGGATATGAAATTTGGCTTTTGATTTACGTCAACATTTTTTTCTCTCTCTGCCTTTTTTTTTTTTGTGCCTGTCGGCATTGCAGCAAACAAAATCGATTGACGAACTGACTTTACTATATAGATATATGGATATATGTGTGTGTGTGTGTGTGTGGTTTGGGGCAGTGGCACGAGGGAGGCGTGGCATGAATGTTGTGTTGTCGTCTACATGAAAAACGTTTTGTTTATCTACCAAAACAAGAAAAAGAAAAATACAAAATAAAAAATAAAATATTGTTTAAGCCAAACGCCAGCAAAGAGTCAACAAAGTAGCAACAGTAACAGTAACAACAACAACAACAACAACAAGAACAGCAACAAAAAGCAACAAGAGCAACAATATTTTGGCCATGGCATTGAACGCACCTGTGACACATGCAGCAAACACAACAGACATACATATGTGTGTATGTGTGTGTGTGTGTGCAGTACACTCGCACATCCGGGCAGCGTAGACCAACAACAACAGCAACAACAACAGCAAATTGTCAACAGGAAATACAAAAAAATTGTTAAAATGGCGTTGACGTTGTTCTTCTACTGCTTCTTCTTCTTCTTGCTGATGTTGCTGTTGCTGCTCTTGCTGCTGTTTCTCATGCTCGAAGCTAAAGATTCACTGGTAAAAACTTTACGCTGTTGCTCAGCTTACCCTGCAAGAGCTTCCTTTCACTCTCACTCTCTCTCTCTCTCTCTCACTCACTCATTCTCTCTCGCTCACACTCTAACTGCTGCTGCTGCTGCTGCTGGTGCCAGTCAACTGCTGACGACGTCGTCGTCGTCGTCGTCATCGTTGTTGGCGACAGGAAATTATGCAAACTTTTCAGCAACAACATAAAAAATAACAAAAACAACAACAACAACAACGAATTTGATGCACTCTGTAAAAAAAATAATATGCAAAATGATTTTTTTTTCTTTGTTTTTTTTTTTTGCATTTTTTTCTTTCTCTGTTTTTCACTTTTTCTTTCTCATTTCTCATTTTTTTTGTTGTCGACTGTGCTTCTGTGGCAGTCGCGCATTTTTAATATGAAATGTTTGCGACCAACAATTGCAAAATGTGGGCGGTATGCAGTAGGTGGGCATGGTCATTGTAAGCTAGCCGCCAGGCATACGGTTACGCCTCAATGATTTTTTTGGCAATTGAATTAAATTGCGTAAAAAATTGATTAGCTATGGACGCAAAAAAATATGCAGAGAGCTACAGCAGCAGCAGCAGCATCAGCAGAGAAAGAGTAGAGGGAGAGAGAGAGAGAGACAGCAGCAGCAGCAGCAGAAATTGCAATTGTGATTGAGAATATTGCGATATGACAAAAATAAAAGCTATTAAACATATGACGACTGTTAATTAACATTGAGATCAGCAACAGAAAGCACAAGCTGTTAATAATAATAGTATAAGAACTGTTAAATAACAGAGAGAGAGAGAGAGAGAGAGAGAGAGAGAGTGATCAAATAATTACATAACATGAGCAACTGTTAATTCTAATAATCACATTCTGCTGTTAATTATATAACAAATTGCACTGTTAAATAACAGAGACCTCTGCTAATCTCAATTAACAGTTGATAAACTAACATTGCTGTAGAAACACTTAGAGAGAGAGAGAGAGCGGCGAGTTTAACAGATTTCAAGACTGTTAATGAAAACACTAAGATATATAATGATATAAATGACACTGTTAAATAACAGAGCGAGATCAAGTTATCGCTGTTCATAAAAATATGTTTACAGTTGCCACTGTTAATGGACTGTTAATAGAAATATGAATACTTGAATACTGTCAATGCACTGTTAGTGTGCAAAGCTGCTGATACTTTAAATAAAAATAAAAATATTAAAATTAAAAAAAAAATAAATTTAAAATTAAAAAATTAAAAAAATATATATAAAAAAAATATATAAAAAAAATAAATAGAAAAAAATATAAACAAAAAATGATAAATGAAATAATTAATAAATAATTAAAAAAAATATATAAAAAAAATATAAAAAAAAAATAAACAAAAAATGATAAAAAAAATAAAATGAAATAATTAATAAATAATTAAAAAAATATATATAAAAAAAATATAAACAAAAAATGATAAATAAAAAAACTTAATAAAAAATATAATAAAAAAAAAATAAAATGAAATATATAAAAAAAATATATAAAAAAATATAAACAAAAAATGATAAATAAAAAAACTTAATAAAAAATAAAAAAAAAAAAATTAATAATAAATTATATATAAAAAAAAATAATAATTAATAAGAAAATAAATAAAATAAAATAAAAATAACTAGCAAAAGTAAATATAAAAAAAAGTATGCTCGACTCTGAGATATGATGTTGATTAGTCAACGCTATATAAAATCGTCAACTGAATCACAATTTCGGAACGTGACTTGAAAGTTTTTTAAAATTCCCAAAAATTTCCTATTAAAAATTACTTTCAATCGTTGCAGGATAAGATCAGCCATGTCTACTGCTTTATAAACTCTACAACACCTTCTGTCTACTGTTGCAGGCAGTTGCAATTGTTGCAAGAGTCATAACTATGGTCGCCCTATATTCATCCTATGGTCACCCTTTGGTCATCCTATAAATATGGAAACTATGTATATAAACAAATTCTTGCAACAAAACAAAACTATATGCAACTGAAATTTTGCAGCTGCTGTAGTCTATATAATTTTGCTATGGGCTTGGATAAACATAAATCTTGTAATTTGAACATTTTGGATATTGCAAACAAATTGTTGAATGGCATTGAAATGCATAAATTGTTGTTGTTGTAAATTGGGCATCAAATGCCGTTTGTTAGGCCTCAATACAGTGGGGACACATATGCCACATGCTGCATGTAAAAGGGTGAAACGCACACATACACACACATCATTCCCCTTTTCACACACACTCTGGCCACACAATCGCATGGAATTTCAATGCCTTCTGTTACATTTTTAAAGCCAATTTTCGACAATATGAAAACAAAAGCGTCAACGGACCAGGCAACTCCTATATAGCGGGGGAGGAGAGCGCTATTTGCAACGTGAATCTGAGCTACTATATATATACTATATATATATATATATATATATGAACGACTGAGGACTGAGTACAATTTTTAACAATGTGCCAATATGTTTTAACATTTATTTCAATATTTTTGCCTGGCAAATGTTGTGTGGCGGCATTTTTAATATTTAATGTGATTCGCGTTGCACACCAGGCACACAAGGGAAACAAAATGGAGTCGGAGGTGGAGGTGGATGCGAAGAAGGAGATGGAGATGTAGATGGAGGCATATATGTTCGTGACTGAGACACAAGCATATGTGCGGAACGCATTATTAATGCAAACGGCTACGAAAACGAACAGAAAACAAAAAAAAAAAACAAAAATTAAAAAAGAAAAAATCGAAGCAAGAAAATATAAAAAAACAAAACTGTTGACCAGCGGCAGGCGAAACAAACAGAACGAGCTGAAAATGGGGTAAGAGCAGCCACTGGAGGAGGGGTGGGAGCAGAAACAGGAGGTGAAATTTAAGCGGGAGGAACAGAAGCGGGAGGAGCTAGTGTTGTAGGAGCAGGAGAAGAAGGAGCAGAAGACGGAAGTGCAGTAAAAGCTGAAAGTGGAGAAACTGCAGACAGAGAAGGTGCAGTAGGAGCAGGAGGAGCAGGTGCTAGGGCAGCAGGAACTGTAGGAGGAGCAAGCAAAGAAGTGCCAGGAAGTGCAGGTGATGGAAGCGCGACAAGACATGTAGATGTAGAGCAAGAACTGGAGAAGTATTAGGAACTAGAAGAGGACCAGAAGAAAAGGAGCAGAGGATGTAAGAGAAGAAACAGTATCAGGATCAAGCATGAATAGACGGACGAGCAAAAGTAACAGCAAGAGGCAGAGAAACAGTAGCAACCGGAGAAAGAGAATCAACAGCAGAAGGAGAAGTAGCAGCAGGAAACGGAGCAGCACCAGCAAACAAGAAAAGAAACAGCAGCAAGAGGATGAGAATGAAGATGAGGTCCGTGTAGAAAGCACTTTAAAATTCTCCAGAGTGACATTCGAGGAATTGGCCAAATGTAATAAATTTCATAAATCGACAAATTTCGCACATTCTCTCTTATAATGTGGCATAGTAAATAAGAGTGTGCGAGAGAGAGAGGGAGAGAGCGAGAAAGAAAAGAGAAGAGAAAAAAAAAAAGGTTCTTCTTTTAGTTGAATCAAATATTAGGTTGAAATTTATGCGGTTTTCATAGAAACTCAATGACACCAAAGGGGTTTGCACTAACGGCACTCGCCCACGCCAGCCACGCCTGCTCCGCCCCCTGTTTTGGCTAAGTTAATGCCATTTTCAACTGTTTTGTTTGTTGTTATTGCTGCCGCTTGTTGTTTCGACATACTAATAAAATTCCAAGTGCCATTTTTGGCCATGTTTATTGGCCAAAGATTAAAAACGGATTTCTCTGCATAAGTCTCTTGACTCTCTCTCTCTCTCTCTCTCTCACGCTTTTCCCTTTCCACTCTCTCTCTCCCTCTCACTCTCTTAGTGCTTGTAAAGTTGTTGTTGATAGGCAAATTGCCCATAAAAACATTTTATGTATGTATTACAATGTTTATGTATATGTTGCCAGTGTGTGGCACGTGTGTGTGTGTGGCATGTTATGTGGCAACTTTTTTTTTTGGCCCCAAGTGTATTGTGATTGTTGCTGTGCGAAAAATTAAAATTATAGAAACAATTTTATTTGCTCTTTTTTTCTTTTTGTAATGCCTAGCATAATAGAGTATATCGATATGTTATCGATAAATGCCAATATGATATTCATGTATTTTTCTATGAAAGTCGCGCATTAAAAATGCTACAAAGTAACAATAAACAATATTTTGGTATCGATAACATGTCCATGGATTATCGATAACAACCGAGCAAAATAATTTTGCATAGCTGCA
Source organism: Zaprionus obscuricornis (assembly GCA_037044475.1). NCBI lineage: Eukaryota > Metazoa > Arthropoda > Insecta > Diptera > Drosophilidae > Zaprionus > Zaprionus obscuricornis. Next base: position 38,716 of record JBAMBR010001321.1, read on the forward strand.
GCTATTAGTATAACTTATGTATATACATATTGCGTAAAAAGCGTTACAAAATAATAAACTATAAGTGATATCGATAACGTTACTATATGTTATCGATAGATAATGACTAATCAAAATGTTTATAGCTGCAGCTAGAAAAACAAAAGTTTTTTTTGTCATGTACAAATTGTAAAACTAAAATCGATAACTTGTCATCGATAAGTTGACAGTGTTATCGATATAACTTGATACACATGCATGTGAAAACTGATTAAAATTATAAATTGTTAACTATTTTGACAATGTTTTATCATTTTGAGTTTGTTTATGTGTTTATCGATAACTTACCTATGATTACATTGCTGGCATGCAAAGCATTCCAAGTGATAAACATTGGTGCGTGCACGCATGACCATCTCAAAGGCTGGAATGACTTTACTGCAGGCGGCACAGTAGCCCGTATTGCCAAATAATCTGTTAAAAAAAAAAACATGCAAATATATTAATACTCTCTTTCTCTCTCTCTCTCTCTCGCACTTACCTTAAATAGTCGCGCTTGCAAAGCATTAAATTTCCCTTAGTGTAGAGCGTTGAGCCAACTTCGCCAAGGCGACAATCACAGCAGCCACATTTAAGGCAATCCTCATGCCACAACATATCCAAGGCGCGCAATAGATAACGATCTTGTATATGCTTGCCACAGCCAGCGCATAATTGGCCATTGTTATTGTTGTTGTTGTTATTATTAGCAGCGGCTGCAATGCTTTGTACATTATTATTAACATTGCTGTTAACAATATTTCCATTGCTTAAACCGTTATTATTATTGTTGTTATTATTAACAGCGCCATTATTATTATTATTATTATTGTTGTTGTTGCCGTTCTGTGCGTTGTTATTCATGTTTGCTGTTTGCTGCTGCTGCTGCTGCGCTGCTACCGATTGCTGTTGCTGTTGTTGTTGTTGTTGTTGCTGCTGTTGATTCGATGTTAGCCCGACAAGTCCGGGTTCAGTTTTGGTTATATCCATAGTCATCATCTATAATAATAAAAAAAATTAATTAAATTAAATGAATTTTTTTTTATTTATTTATTTATTATTATTATTATTATTATTTATATATATATTATTTTGTTTTGTATTTATTTGATTAATTTATTAATATTTAATTTGTTGAAATAATTTACATTTGGAAAACTTATTTGTAGCCAATAATATTCACAGGGCGACAAACAACGTTTCAATTTTGATTTACGATTCTCATTTTCATTATTTCCAATTTCGTTGAATTCGTTTTCAATGTTAAATTCGTCATCGTTCATAATATTAATTTTCTTAGTATCGTTGTTGTTGTTGTTGTTGTAGTAGCTGCTGCTACTGTTGCTGCGATTATTGTTCTTGTTGTTGCTTTTGTTGTTGTCAACACATAAGCTTTCATTATAAATGTAGTAATAACCGCTTTCTAACGGTGTGTCATGAATGTTGTAGTTGTAGTTGTTGTTATTTTTCTGATTATACATATCATAAATGCTCATTATGCTATTCTCAATATCGTCATTATCGTCATGAACGCAAGTAATTTGTTGTGGTATTGATGGCACCATAAAATTATTTCTCTCCATAATGCCAACATAATTATCACTTCCATAATTTAAATCAATTGCATAGTATTCCATGATCACACATATGTATGTTGAAAATATTTATATTATATTTTTTTTATTTGCACAAATTTAATTACAACGCGCGTCTTTTCGTCGCTTATGTTCGCTTATATTTAGAAAGTGTTGATCAATACTGTTTAAGCATAACATAACGGCATTTGGCAGCTGACTTTACCTAACAGTGCTGCTTAATGACATTAACAGACGGTGGCGCTTTGCATAATTATTGTTTTTGCTATGCAAAACAAATGTAGCATACTTTTGTGCGAAACATAAAAACAATGCAATTTATTTACATTAATTTATTGGAAGTTGTAAAAGACTCTTAATGAATTTAAATAATTTTACAAAAATTAAATTTCCAAAAACTTTTAAGAGAAAAATAAAAAAAAAATATCAATCACAATTTGGGCTCGTCCGGGAATTGAACCCGGGACCTCTCGCACCCGAAGCGAGAATCATACCCCTAGACCAACGAGCCGTTGCCTACGTGGCGCACAAGTATAAAATTTCTTTTTGCGACTGCAACAAAAAAAAACTAAATTGTGCAAAATTTGCAATTTTTCTGCCACGAAATGTGACACGATCATCAAATTCCATATGTTGATTGCAAACATGCTGCTGCAGCATGTGGCATGCAACGATCGCTTGAGCTTGTTTTTGTTCTATTATTGTAGTTGTTGTTGTTGCACTTGCTTGTCCTGCTTGAAATTTTGATCCTTAACATGGCTGAGCTAACTGGCGGCCATTTGATAAATTGCCTCTTTAGCTCAGTGGTAGAGCACTGGTCTCGTAAACCAGGGGTCGTGAGTTCAAACCTCACAGGAGGCAGAAATAAATAATTTTTTATATTTTTTATTTTCAATATAAGAAAAATAAATTTTGATATTAAATTTTACATTTTTGCATTTGACTGCATGCAGCAACCGCAACATTTACAACTGTCGTTCACAAATTGATTGTCAGAAAATGGCATGCGGCAAATTTTTGCTGACTGCAGCGTGCTCGATAACGATAACAAAACAAAAGCAAAAGCAACAGCAACAGTAGCAGTGGCAACAAATCAATGCAAACAAAACGAGGCAAATGCCAACAAACGATTTAAAATAACGAGATTTATGACAAATTGGCATTGGCAACAACAACAAACAACAACAACAATGCAACTAAATGTTGCAATGTGTCTGCACTGACTTAAAAATCCCCTCACTGTACCATCTCGCCCTCCCACTGCCAGCATGCCCCTGCCACTGTTCACTTATTGCTTAACAGCGCGAAGCCAACAGCGAAATAAAGCGTTAAATACTTAGTATGTTGCAACATGATGGGGCATGCGGCATGCGGCATGCGGGCATGGAGGCATGCATGGCAAGCAGGCTAAGCGTTTGCTGGAAACCCTAAAAATATGCAATGGAACGTATACGTGTATGTATATGCATATGCGGGGCATGTAACGCGTTGTATGCCATGCCTGCCACAGCGTCAATTGTCGTCGTTGTCGGCGTCGTCATCGTCGTCGTCGTCGTCGTTGTCGTCTATGGTCAAATGCAACGCATTAAGCCGCAATCGTTGTTATTGTTGTTGTTGTTGTTGTTGTTGTTCATGTAGCGCCAACTGTGACCCGACGGCCTTGGGGGCACAAACACACAGACACTGACAAAGACACACACACACACACACACATACACACGCAAGTGTCTATGTCATGTTGCATGTGACCGTTGTAGCTGTAGCCGAAAGTAGAATGTTGATTGGGTTTTGCATGCAGTGCCACCAATGTAGCAACGTGTGGAGGCAAAAACAACAGTAGGCATTGCGACTGTGGTAAGGGAAGCTAGCAGAGAGTAAAGTGTAGAGGGAAAGTGACTGCTCGTATGCAGCTGCTGGCAATGACTTTAATTAGACATCGATTTGAGCTCAAGCTTTGACTTCGAGGCGATGCAATGCAATGCAATGTAAGGGGCGTGCCGTGGCGTGGCATGGCATGGCATGGCATGGCAAAATCATGGCATTGCATGGCGCGATGCAGTGTCGTTGTGTGGCAGCCAACAACATTTTGCTGAGTGTTCAGCGTCAGAAAATCTCATCAGCGGACGAGACTCATAAAAATTCAATCAAATCAATTTATGTAAATTTAACGCCGGCCACCAAAATGTCCACAAAAAAAAAAAAAAAAAACAAATCTCTCTATCTCGTTCTCTGTATCTCTATCTCGCTCTCACTCACTATAAATATCTCCATCTGTTGCTTCACACTCTTCTATTGCCGGGCAGTCAATTTTTTGAGGCTAGCAAATTCAGCATACTTGCCACTGATGCTGCCACTTGCCACTTACCACTTGCCACTGCCACTGCCAAAGTGACTGCATTGTTATTTAGTTTAGACAAAATGAATTGAATGCCACGAAATGCAATGCATTTCAACGATGCAGCTGAAGTTAGTGCGCAGAGAACAGGGCGGGGACTGTGACAAGCTTTGTGCAACATGCCACACATGTTATCAGAGACATTGCATTCATTGAGCATTCATAGTTTTTATGCGCTCTCTCTCTCTCTCTCTCTTTCGCTCTTTTCCGCCCCTTCCCTTGATCAATTAATTTATGCATTACATTTACGCCCCCCATAACGCCCCTGCGCAACAGCTACGCCTACAAGTATTGGAAAGTAGTAAGCGCGCCTCCCCCTTTTTTCAATTTGCAAGCTATTTCATAAAACGATTTCAACAACAACAACAGCAGCAACAACAATTAGAATATTCCCGTTCCCTCCTCATTCCTCATTTCCAATTCATTTCATTTCCATTTCGTTTCAATTTAATACTTTGACAGTTTGTTATACAACAAATTGTAAAACGATCCGTCAAATAAAATGTCACAAATTTATTTTATATAGAGAAAACAATTTGATTTTTAGTTTCCTCAAATTTTTGACACTGCAAATAAAGCTACAAAAAAAACAAAAGAAAGTTTGGCATTTCGACTGCTCAACCAGCTGATACCCGGTACAGTTTCATTTTTATATAAACTTTAATACTTTATATTAATCTTAACAAACGAATGCTAATTGAAAGAAATATAATTTGACAACGGAAATGTTTATAATTACAATTGCTCAACTATCAGATACCCGGTACATTACTATTTTTTATGTGAATTTGTCATTCTATGTTAATATAAGCAAATAATCATTAAGCAAATTATAATTAAAATCAGGAAATGTTTATAATTCCATTTGCTCGACTATCAGATACCCGGTACATTACTATTTTTTATGTGAATTTGTCATTCTATGTTAATATAAGCAAATAATCATTAAGCAAATTATAATTAAAATCAGGAAATGTTTATAATTCCATTTGCTCGACTATCAGATACCCGGTACATTACTATTTTTTATGTAAATTTGTTATTCTATGTGAATATAAGCAAATAATCATTAAGCAAATTATAATTAAAATTAGGAAATGTTTATAAATTCAATTACTCGACTATCAGATACCCGGTACATTACTATTTTTTATGTGAATTTGTCATTCTATGTTAATATAAGCAAATAATCATTAAGCAAATTATAATTAAAATCAGGAAATGTTTATAAATAGAATTGCTCGACTATCAGATACCCGGTACATTACTATTTTTTATGTGAATTTGTCATTCTATGTTAATATAAGCAAATAATCATTAAGCAAATTAAAATTAAAATCAGGAAATGTTTATAATTACAATTGCTCGACTATCAGATACCCGGTACATTACTATTTTTTATGTAAATTTGTTATTCTATGTGAATATAAGCAAATAATCATTAAGCAAATTACAATTAAAATCAGGAAATGTTTATAATTTCAATTGCTCGACTATCAGATACCCGGTACATTTTTATTGGGTATGTGAGTTTGTGACAGTATGTTAATCTACACATAAACTAAAATATGCATGAACTATAATTGGACGTCAAATAACAACAGGAACATTTTTAAAATTTCGATTGCTCGACTATTAGATATCCGGTACATTTTCATTTTATATGTGTTTGACACTTTATGTTAATCTAAGTAATTAATGATTGAGTTAATTATAATTTGATATCGGATTGCAATAAGAAACGTTTATTATGGTGTCTGCACTATCAGCAAATACCCGGTACATTTTGTATTTCATGTGAATTTGATACTTCTGTTAAGAGCAAATAATATTTGTTATAAAACTGCATAATAAATCTTGTGTAGTGAAATTATAGGTAGTTTTCGACTGCCAAATACCCGGTACATTTTAATTAATATGCAAATTTGACACACTATATTATTCTGAACCAAATAATGATAATATTTCATATAAATATAAATATAAATAATAATTGAAGCAACTGCTCGACTATCAGATACCCGGTGCAGCATAATTACAATGTGAATGAAAGGGTAAGGCACATATTTCCGTTTCTGCGACAACTTGAACTCGTCCGCCGTCTATCGTCTGTGCCTGTCGCAACCAAGTGAGGAAAACGGAAACGCAAGCGATACCTGCCAGTAAAAAAACAAAAAAGAAGTTGAAGCAGTCCCACTGCTTGGCCACAAGGCAAACTAATTGCGCGACCAGAGCTCGTTGGCTCGTTCGTTGGCTTGTTGCTCATTAAAGCCAATCAATATTCAAATTTAGCATAGAGCCTAGAGAGTTCAACCCCAACTTTTGGACATTTTCACAGTTTAGTTTGTTAAGCGGATACCGTCCAGCCCACATCTAAAGGTACATCCAAGAGTGTACAGTGGTCAGTGGTCAGTGGACAGTGGGCAGGTTCCGGGACTTTGGCATTGCGTTGCGGCGTTGCGTTTTTTTTTTTTTTTTTTTTGTATTTTTGTGGTTCCGGCTCTATAATTATGCATATGCATGTGAGCTTTGTGTAAGCGTCGCTTGCGTTCACATTGCTACTGTTGCTGTTCTCTTTTTGTCGCAAGTTAAACCCTTTTTAACCCCAATTGTAAATAACGTGAGAGCGAGACAGTGTAAAGGTCGCATATGAAATGAAGCCAACATTGGGCTTAGGGCGTCTCGGAGACGTTTCGAGTATGGGGTGTGGCAAAATTACAGGTTTGCACGCAAGTTAACGGAAGTTACTTTGCTTAGAAGCAAACGCTATGCGCTACATTCTAAGACTTTTACAAGTTGTGACTGCTAAACCATGCGGGGAAGCAAGGGGTAGAGCTAGGGATAGGGGTTAAGCTAGGGTTAGGGGTAGAGCTATGGCTTGAAGTATGATATGGCTACGGGTTGTGCTTAGAGCTAGCGGTAGGTTGGCGTAAGACATGGGAAAGTGCAAGAGTTACAGGTAAGGGTTGCCATACGATTAGAGGTAAAAGTAGTGGTAAGAATAGCATAGGGTCAACGTATAGGCTAGCGACTAGTTCGTAGTCACAATTTGAAATTAAGTTGATTTTGTTTTGTTTTGCGGTCAGTTATGTTTATGGTTTATTTATTTGGTTTATGACTTGCGACAAGGTGCAAGTCCGACCGCTCCCCTCTGCCCGCTGCCACTCACTGCCTGCTGCAATTTGGTATCATGTTTTATGCATGCTGTTCATAATAGTGTTTCTCTGTATGTGTATGCGAGTGTATGTGTGCGAGTGAGAGGGCAAATTGCAAATGTTGTCGCATGTCGTCATGTGGAGCGCATTTAATGACACTAATTAGTGGCCGTGGCACATGTGACAAACGCGTTACGGCCGCTACGGCCCACTCGTTAGTCCAAGCACATCAAGCAGGACACATGCACACAGAGAAAGAGAGAGAGAGACAGTCTATCCCCCTGGTAGCAAACCGACCCCCCCCCTCCCCTGGTTGAGCGAGTAGTTGTCTACCCGGTTATCCCTCTGGCTATCCCTCTGGTGATCCCACCGATAGGCCTTCTGCTTGTGCCCCTGATTGTCCCTCTGGTTGTCCCCTGATGTTCCGACCGTTTACCACATTGTCTCTTACTTATTTACTCCCTTGGTTGCCCCAGTTCCTCTGGTTATTCCTAGTTACACTGTTGTCAGCCCCCCTGGTTGCCTTATTACCACTTTCAACCCTCTGGTCGGATGTAAAATCACTGAAATAGTCGCAATATGTCGACAACAGCTGCAAAATCGGGAATCTCCAAAAACTCCCTGGGACATCCTACTTTACTTTTAGGTATCTGTCTGTCACTCTCACTGTCTGACTCTGTTTCTCTCTCTCTCTCTGTGTGTGCTTGTGTGTGTGTCTGTTGCTGCAGCTTCCAAAAGCTCCCTCAATATTGTCTCTACACCCCTTAGTCCCCTCATCCCCTCATCCCCCTATTGAACCCTTAACTCTTAGCCGCAAACATTTTTCTCACCCTTAATTGGTAATTAATTTATTTTGCATAATTTTTCGCGCCGTTCGCTATAGTCCATTGCACATTATGTTGCTGACAGCCATTGAGAATGAGAATAAGCAAGACAGAGATAGAGATAGTGGAAAAGTGAAAGAGAGTGAAAGAGAAAGAAGTGCAATTTGTTTATTTGGCTTTGGACTTTCGTTCGATGTCGTTGCAACTGACGGACAACCGAAAGGTGTCAAAAAGTGCGAATTAAGTGCGAATAAACGTGCTGAGCGTGCAAAGACCACGCCCCCCAACCCTCCCTTCCCCACACATATACACACACACACACAACGCATGTCGCCCGACCATATATTTCACCTGCTTCACTGTCTATACGTATGTCTGCAATATTTTGTTACTGTTGCACGTTACACATTACACGTTGTTGCTGCTGCCACGTTGCACGTTGCACGTTGCGTAAATTTGCATTGGCGCACAGAAAAATCACATAAATTAAATTTTTGCACGCAACGAAAAACTCAACGGCGAAAATTGATGGCGAAATTATGAAAAATAATCAAGTGAGTGATAAAAATTTATATACATATTTATATATACATACATATCCCCGACAATATATAAATATATATATATAAATACATCAGCACATAGAGATTTTTGATTTATTTGTAGAGTAATGCAATTGTTATAAAAAAAAAACATAAATAAAATAATTAAACAAAAATTTTGATAAATAAAAAATAATTGTAAAAAGTAAAATAAATTTTTTTTTAATTTTTTTCTTTTAAACAAAATTTAAGTTTTCCATATATAAAGAATAAATTAAAAAAGGAATATAAAAAATTTTATTAATTTTTTTTTAAATTGCTAATGCTTATCAAACTAGTCCGATATACGATTTATATACAAAATGAGATTCTATTTATAAAAATACTAATTAAAAAAGAAAAAACAAAAAAAAATATTATAATTTTATTTTCATTTTCAAATCAAATATGATCAGATATATATGTATATATGTATATGTATGTATATATGTATGTATTACCAGCTAGAACTCATAGATGTTTCCATTTTTTTTTTTGCTTATAAATTCTTATAAAAGATTAATTCTTTTAAAGTTTACATTTTTTTGAAACTTATTAAAATCTATTTCTTTATACAGACTTTAAACTAATCTTTTCCTCTCATATTTCTCATATTTTTTATTTCTTGCATTTTTCGTTGCCTAGTTCTCGGCGCACAATTTTCGTTATACACTTGTAACGCTCCAGAAACAAATCAGGCAGAATTTTTAAAGTATATATATATATATATATATATATATATATATTATATATATATTCTTCAACAGTATCAACATCGCTCTGAACGTTAGTTTCACTTTAAGTTTAAAGCTTCACAGGCAGCTTAAACTTAAATGTGCTTTGTCCACGCAAGGCTTCCGAGCACAAATTAAAAAATATAAAAATAAAAAAATTAAAAAATAATATAAAAATAAAAAAAAATTAAAAAAAGAAAACGCAAAAAAAAATTGGTACAACAAACTTATGCAAAACAAAAGAAACAAAAAACCAAAACAAGGTACAAGAAAAAGAGGCATGAGGCAAATGAGAGCAAAAAAAAAAACAAAAACAAATTACAAGCAACAATAGAAGCAAAACAGAAAGAAAAAGAAAAGCAAAAAAAAATGAAAACGTCAAGTGCGCGATAGGAAAAACTAAATGCCACAATAAAAATAATAATATATAGAAAAATATATGTATATACATAACAAGGTAGAAGAAGCAGCAACAAGAAAAACAAGAACAAGTCGTCGACAAATACAAAAACAAAACAAAACAAAACGAAACGAAAACAAAAAAAAAAACAATCAAAATTCATTTTTAATTTTTATGCCATAAAAATGCAAAACGAAGACTTTCAACCAACACTGGACGCTAGACAGAGACAGCAAGAGGTAGAGGTAGAAGTAAAGGCGGGCGAGCAAGCGAAACAGGCTAAAAAAAAAAAAATGGTCACCAAAAAGCCAAGCACGTAACAGATTCGCAATAGAAAGACAAAGAGAGCGAGAGAGTGGGAGAGTAAAGAAAAAGAGTGTGAGTAGCAAAGGCAAAGAAACTTTACAATGTTATGGAAAACATGTTGCGCAGCGCTGCCCTCATGCTGCTGCAGCTACTCTACCATTTGCAGGACGAACGTCACGTCACAATTGCGAGATTGTTGCCTGCTTCATGTTTAATGTTCTTTATTACACACACACACACAGAGGTAAATAAATATTATTTTATTTTTTCTCTTCTTGTTTTTTTTTTGCAATATTTTTTTTTTCCTTTGTTCAAGTTAAGTTTTGCGACACAAAACGAGCTTTTAAGTGGCCGAGCGAACAATTTAATTGCAACGTTTACAATTTTTTATGCGAACATTGTTTTTGTTGTTGCTCTTGTTGTTGTTCTTGTTCTTGTTATTATTTTCACTTTAATTATGCTACAAGCAGTACATGAAACGTCCTTAGCTTTCTCTCTCTCACCCTCTCCCTCTGTTTCTTTTTCTTACCCATTCCACAAAATTTCATTTTTATGCCCTTTTAGCTTTCAATGCTGTCAACGACATGTGCCGTTATGTCGCTTCCTAACGTTTACGTACTTCGTTGTAGTATTCCAATAACAATTCACAATCACATTGTGTTTTTCAATGTACTTAAACTGCCATAAATACCAATCAAAATCAAATGCAGGAGCAGCAGTGCAGAGCAGAGAAGAGCAGAGCAGCAAGCAGCATAACAGAGCAGCGCAGCGCAGCATAGCAGTCGAACGGCAGAGCAGCAGCACAATAACAGATCAACTAATATTTCTACTACTACAGCAACTGTTACACTCACTCTCTCATTCACTCACTCACTCTCACACTTTCGCTCATTTTTTTGTTTTTTTTTTTTTTTGGTTTTGGCACTTGACACTTTGCAATGTCAGTAGCAGAGAAGCGACAGCTCCTCTCTCTTAAGTTTTTCTTTCTTTTTTCTTGTTCCCTCTGCGTGCATTTTGTTTTTAGTCAGGCGACAAAAATGTTGATATCGTTTATTTTCAATAGTTAAAAATACAATTTATGCAATAGAAACAAAAAATAATTTTAATTTTCAGCTAAAACATAAAAAAAAAAAATAAACAAAAGTAATTTTTAATAAGAATTACAAAATATTTTAAAATTCGACAATTTTGCTGCCTGCATGAAAGAGAGAAATTTTTAGGCAAAAGCAGCAGCAGCAGTAGCAAATGTTATGATATGTATGTCTGTGCAAGTGTATATATATGTGTATGTGTGAGTTTGTGAAGATATGCTGCACATGTTTTATTTGTTTGTATGCGTAAGTGTCGTGTTTGTGTTTACGCCTGTTTCTAGTGCCATCAAAACTTGAACGTTGCTGTTGCTCTTGTTATTATTATTATTATTGTCGTTGTTGTTGTTTCACTCAATCTCAATAACTAACGGCACACACACATAGAATATTGGAAGAAGGAGAAAGAAAAAAATACAAATACAAATGCTGGCACATGCAGTTGCTGTAGGAGTATCGACAACCCCATCTCCAATCATCGTCCCCGTTACGTTGTTTGTTTGATTTATGCGCATTGTTGCTGCTGCTGCTACTGCTGCTGATACTGTGTTTATTATTGTGGCAACATATGGGGCGAAGCATTTGTTATGCTTGTACAATGGTATGTAAGCGTTTTGTAGTTATTGTTGTTGTTGCTGTTGTTATTGTTAATCTATTTGTACAGATTTTTCTTTATTTTTTCATCATTCTTTCCGTTTTCTTTTTTTTTTTTGCTTTTTATACATACAGATGTATGCCTGCGACTCTAAGTTAGATTTATGCTACAATTTAACCCCTACTCCTTCCAACACATACTCTCTTTGGCTACACTGACATCGCCGTCGCCGTCAGCGACATATTGCGCCAACAAACGTTTTGATTTGTGCGACAATTCCCCTCTCTTACCTACTCCTCCCACTTTCTATGCTCTTACACTCTGCTGCTCTCAATCGTTTGCTCGCTCTTACTATGTTTATCTTCCCACCTACTTTGTACTCCCCTGCACACACTTCCTCTCTCGCTCTACCACGCTCGCTCGCTCTCTCTTTTATTTCTCTTGCTTTGTTTTCTGCACGGATGTCAACTGTTGTTAAACACGACAGTGGAATTTTTATTAAGTTGTTTTATGTATTGTGTAGTTTGCCATTTGCTGTTATTTCTTTCTGCTTAAACAATTACGACAAATTGCGCTTTTATGGACTAAGCTACGACGAAAGCACAAAACAAGACGAAGATGTCGCAATATAAACGAAGTGCAAGTCAAAGACGGTAACCGATGCCATTGACTGCTGCTGCCGCTGTGAAACGATGCGACGACGGTTGCGACGGAGACGGCGACGTCAATTTTAACTTCGACATCATCAACAATCGTTGACGTTTACGTTAACGTCGACGCAAACGCAGGCAGTGACGAAGGCGTTGCCATTGTCATGTGTAAAGCCCACTGCGCTAATACAAGATTCGAATGCGTGCGCTCACCTTCCAAACAGTTCCAATTGGAAATGCAATTGGAATTGGAATTGTGCTCTGGGCGCAGCCAACTTAACGTTGAAGCGTAGCTTAATTGCCTTACAATGCCAAATGCAGTTGCAGCGTTAATTAGGTGAAAGCATCCATGAAGAGCGCGCACGCTTTGCTCTCTTACATACAGTCAGACTAAGAAGTAAATGTACAATGCCTAGTTTCATGTGCGATGCGCACGTGAGTTAAGTTCAATTTTACTACGTTAATTATGTATACACTGAGCAAAATATTTATATTTATTATACAATTTATAAAAATTTAAAATAAAAAAAAACCTAAATAATTGCAAATTACTTATAAAAAAAAATTCATAACTTTTTATAAATTTTCCACACAATATATTTTTTTTTCTTACGTGCTGATCACGTGAATCTATTGAATTATTTTTTCTCGAAATTGATTAAACCTTTTGGATATCGATAAATCTCATTGGCATTTGCTTGAAATTTCCACGTGCTTGAACTACAGATAATCGTGAAGGTAGCAGAAAATTACATAGGAATCGAGCACCGATCGATTGGCGTAGCTGATGGACGAACTCGAATTTGATTTCTTGAATTTGGATTCAGATACAAATTTGGAATTCAAAGCTATAGCAGCAGCAACAGCAGTAGCGATTGCAAAGTCGATTGGCGCGCGCTCATTTTGCGCTAATTAATGTGTTTTCCACAAAATTAGCAATTTACGTGCAAATAGAAATTGCCAACGACTTCGTATATTGAGTTTGGCGTTTACCTAAGAGGAAACCAGTTGCTTGCTTGTCGCATTATCCAAATGAAAAAATATATATATATACAGAAAATAAAGAAGAAACAGCAAAAAATAAAAAATAAATAAATAAATAAAATAAAGATAAACAAAGGAAGAAATACAAAAATAAGAAGAAAGAACTAAAGATAAATTTCTATTAGACCGACAACCTAATACACTATAATTATATTTATTGCAATTGTATTTGTACAAGAATTTAAGGCAAATAAATATCTTCAAAACAAATATGTTAGTATTTGTGTAAAATTTTAATGTTTTTTTCAATTTGTACAGGAATATATATGTACATACATACATTATGTATGTATGTATGTCTGAGAATGTCAATAAGCTCTTCGTTTAGTTGTAGTGTATGAAAGAAAAAAAAAAAGAAAAAAATAGTCCGGGTGTGCGGCCGGACGCACAATTAATTAAGTTGACGTTGGTAGCTGCAACTTGCTGCAAAGTTTGCTGCAACATGCTGCCAATGGCATTTCCATTGCCATTGCCATTGCAATCGTCTAAGAATCAATGTAATTAGTGGCTCAAGAAAAGATCCTACTGCTAGTCTACCAGTGCTGCCAGCTGCTGCAGGTGCATTCACTATTGTATGTGTGTGTGTGTGTGTGTGCTGTGTTGCACAGTTGGTAGATTGTGTGTTTGCACAGTTTTCACAGTGGAACGCTTTGAAAAGCATTTCCTTTTGGTATCACTTATGATTAGGTGGCATGCCGGCAGTTTAGCCGGACAGTCAAACAGGCCAAGAGCATGATGCAGAGAAGCAGGAGATGGAGAAGACAAACACTATGACTATGACTATGACTGTGACTGTGACTGTGACTATAAGGTAGCATCATTTAATTACATACGCAACGCATTTGACCAACTGCAGCAGTTCGCATCCGTTACCAACTTGGCCAAGTTAATTGAACGTAATTGCCAGCCACTTGAGAGCAAACAGCGCCCCAAGACAACACAAATGGAGCTAAAGTTGTCAAGCTTTTTGCTAGTTTCTGCTGCAAACTGAATCTGTAGTTAAAGACATGATCATCTTTCTCGTTCTCACACACACACTTTGTGTGTCAATGTGTATGACAACTGTGCTGTGAAGTTAGCAGAGTGTTAAAGCCTAATTGAAACTGTCAAGTGACAGAGATGGCAAAGAGCACATAACATAACATATAGAAATGTATTTCAACTATCTATGGGATATGATTATTGTTAATGAGACAAAACGTTTTAGCAGCAATTCAATTTTTTTTATTATTATTATTATTATTATTTTTATTATTATTGTTCACTTTAAAGCATTAAAACTATTCATATAAAATACACATGCATATTCATGCATTTATCAGTTTTGAAAATGTAATGAAATGCATAACAATTTTATGCCACTGAAGTTCCATAAATTCTGTCGGTCAGTGTAAACAAGTTATGCGTCGCTCTTGTTTTTGTTGTTGTTATGCTGCGATTAAAAGTCTTCGCTCTTAATTAAAAGAAAAAAAAAATAGTAAACAAAACTTTTAGCATTAAAGAGCGCAAGAGAGAGAGCAGTAAGCAGTGAACAGTGAGCGGCCACTGCTACTTCTACTGCTGCTGTCGCTGTCGCTGCGCTGCCAACGGCATGTACAGAGTCATTGCTGCATTGGGGGTGGGGTTGGGGCTTAAACTGATTGCAGTTTTCATGCGCTCACAATGTTCACCTGTTATTGCTGCTGTTGTTATTAAAGTTGTTGAACTATGTCAATTGTTGTTTGGTCAGCACTTGTGTAGCTTCTGCTACCATATATAAAAGAGATTGATGATAATAATAATAATAATAATGATAATCATCATAATGATAATGCTTTTTATTTGCTTGTTTTAAAAAAAATATCGTCACAGAGTGCGTGTGAGTGCGTGAAAGTGTGTGTGTATGTGTGTGTGTGAGAGAGAGAGAGGTAGATAAAAGAGCAGCTAGTAATAACAAGAACAATAACAATGCATGCGACCATGTCCACTTGACCAAATAATCATATGTACACACACATACATACGACACTCACACACGCATATACAGAAAGACAGCCACGCATATACACATATTGATACTTTGGCCACACAGCAAGGCTCAGCTCAGCTCAGAAACGCTCAACATTACAGTTAATTACATTTGAGTTGAGTTGAGTCGCTACGCGTTTGTGTTTGTAGCCCTGTACACATTAAATAACGGTTAAACTGCCTGGCATCATTCTCACAATTAACAACACAGCCTCACATCATCAACAATCAACAACAACAACAACAACAAAGAGTCGTCGCTGACTCTGCAAGTGTGCTTTTTTTTTTCTTACATGCTCTCGCTCTCACTCTTCATTTTCTTTTGCTCTTAACATGCTGCGACGTCATTAATAACAGTGCAAGCACGTTCAACAGCATGGTAGGCACTGACTGACCACAATGCACACACAGCTGTACTGCATACACACACACATACATATGTATATGCACACCTATTTGCATGGTTATATTTACATAAGCGATTTTATGCTGTGCCGCCTTAAAAAGCGTCTGGGAGTCGACTTTTTGTATGAACTATACATATCGCAATGTAAAGTAAAGAGTAATGCAGGCAGGAAGGCAGGCAGCAGTAAAATTAAGAGATACTTATCAAAAGTGAGTCATGAAGTAAACGCTGTAAACACACACACACACAGGCACGTACAGAGATGTGCATCTGCTTTAACCGCTAATTGGTAGCTATAATCATTGACTGTGTTGATCACTAGCTCTACTTGCAGTTAATAATAATTACATGCATACAATGTACTTACAATCTACATACATACATACGTACAATATGCAAATGTATGTTTATAAATATATACAATTTATGATATGTAAGTATAGACATACATACATACACACACTCACACAAACAGAGGCATATGTAAATATAATAATCGCCTGCTCTTAAGGCATCACTTACATACATATTCTCTTTACTGACAAAAAGCTATGCTTAAACTTTCGCTGCTACTGCCGCTGCTCTCTATCTATCTCTCTCTTTCTTTCATACACACACTCAATTGGCATATACTGTTGTTGCTGTTGCTGTCGCTGCATTGCTGCATTGGTGCTGCTGCTCTGCTGCTGCCCATTCATTTCTTCTACATAGCTGAGCACGAAACGTTTTATCAGCACGTTTACACCATATTTACTTCATTTTAATAAAATTTCATGCGATTTTAAACGTCGACGCGTCCCGTCTGCAAATGAGAAGCGCAGTTATATACATATACATACATATGTATGTGCATATGTATGCATATTTGCATGTGTGTGTATGAAAAATGCACAATTGCTCATTCAAATGGAAATTATTTACACATTGGACACTGATTTACTTGATGTCGCTTGCTGCAACGGCAGAGCAGCAGTAACAGCAGCAACAACAACAACAACAATAACAAGCAATTCTGGCAATGGCAGCCACTTGTCCGTGTGCATACGCGCGCGCTCGTCTCTCTCTTAAACACATGCATGACAATGTAAATGCCTGCATTGTGTATGTGTATACGTCTCTCTGTGTGTGTGTGTGTGTGTGTGTGTGGCTTATGTCGGTTTATTAATATCCTTTCTACTTGGTTATGTTTTATGCGAAATTACTCAAGTGCAGCCGACTGTTATTTACGTTCACGTTTGTTTTCCCTCTTTCACAGTCAATTTTTTTTATCATACATATCTCTCTTTCACTCTCGCATTGCCATGTAAATTATTTAATTTTTTTTTTGTTTTGTTTGTTTTTGTTTCTTTTGTCAATTATCATATGCAAAATGGTTTTTGCAATTTTTTCTCTCTCTCTCTTTTAATTATATTAATTTAACAATTTAAATATCATGATATTTTATCGCAAAACAAAAAAAATTATTAAAACAAAAAAAAATAAATAGTAAAACATGTTAAAACAATAATAAAAGAAGAAACAATAACATGACGAATATTTTATACTCTAAAGCGAAAACTTTTTAACAAATTACAAAAATTTCAACAAATTTCGACCGATTGTTTCTAAGCCATTTAAATGTTATAATAGTGTAATTCGTTTGATTCGGACTTACATATATATGCATATGGACATAGGGAGTATCATGAGAAGCTTTATTAAGACAGATGTAGCGACAGATATGCTGACTTGTAATCAATGTTGAACAAGAATATATGTATATGGTATACTGTGTGAGGATCTCTCACACCTTCTGGCACTACTGCAAGTGCCTTACATAGACACTGTTACAGCTAATATACCCTGTAATTGCAAGTAATTCTGCATATATGTATGTATGTATAAATTCCAATATGATCGTTATATTAACATTTTGCATTACAGCAACAACTGTTGTTTAACATTAGCATTTAACAGGCGCAAGGTCAATTAACAGTGAGCATGCGCTGTTAATTGAGTTTCATTTTTTTTTTTTTAATTACATTTGGCATGACAATAATTTGAATACAAATAATAATAATAAATACATAATTCAACAACAACATCTTTATATATAAATAAAAAAAAAAAACAAACAAATTGTGAACTGCAAAATTGTTGAGCAATTTAATTTTTTTTTTTTTAATTGCATTGAATACAAATTAAGCTTTATAGATAGATTCCCCATGCCTGATAATTAATGAATGAACAACGTTGAACGTGTCTCGCTGACAATGTTGTTTTTATATATACATACATACATCATATATACAGATCGGCAAACAATCAAGAAACAAAACGACGACGATAGCGTCGAAACAAAATGACAATTAATTGAATATAATTTTTGTGAATTTCAAATTTTAAATTTCAAATGCACAACAACTAGAAATTTAACGCATAACGTTGCTATAATACACTTTGCTTTGGGAGGGAAACAAAATAAAAATTAATTAACATTTTATTTATTTTAATTTCTTTTTTTTTTATTCAAATATAAAAATTAATTTTTTTTTTTTCATTTTTCAAATTATAATTTTTTTTTTTTTGGCAAAGTGTATTTAGCATGTCGACGTTGTCAAAGTGCATGACGCAGCAGCGCAGCCTCTCTGCTCTTTGCTCGCTGTCACCACCCAACGACGCAAAGTGACGACGCGCCTCTCATAACATTTTCAGCAAATGTTGTTGTTGTTGCTGCTGCTGCTGCTGTTAGTTTGGCGCATACGGCATTGCTGCTGCCGTCAGCTAAACGAAATAAATAAATAATTGGCAATAAAAATACAATTTGCACGATCATATAAGATTTTTGTCGTGTAATTGGCTAACTAACTGAGCGACCGCACAATTGACGCATTGAAAAACTGATGAATGTATGTACATATGTATGTATGTATGTATGTATGTACGTAGACGACGATGATACAGACAGTTAGACAAAACAGACTTTTTGCGGCGAATTAAGTGAATTTGCTGTTTTATTATTGCTGCGCTTGTTACACTTGCTCTGTTACGCTTGCTGCGCTGCTGCGGCTTGCTGCTGCTTGCATTTTGGCATTTCTTAAGCTAAGCTTTCGCTCAACTGATCCAAAATGACAGCACCCACCACCACAGCCGGCGCTCGTTCATTCACTTGCTTACGCTCTTTCTACCTTACGCTCTCACTCTCTCTTTTGTGTCTCTCTCTTACGTTTTGTTACTTGTACGCGCGTGTGAATAAGCGCTCATTTTAGGCTTATGCCGTTAATTAAATTTGATTTTCTTTATTTGCCTTCCGTCAGTTTCCGCTATCTGCTGCTACTGCTGCTGCTGTTGCTGTTGCTACTGCGGGCTACCTATTATTATAGCAAGAGCAACATTTTATATACATATATATGTGTGTGTGCCTGAGTATGTTTCTCTTTCGTTGCGCTCTCCTCAGTCTTGTGTCACAGGCTTCCATTTTAATTTGCTGCCTTTATGCTTTTGTTCTCTGATATGCGGCTGAGCGACGTTCGCTTAATTGGCTGCCAATTTATTTTATTTGTGCGAAATTGCAGCGCAAAGCAACTGCAACAAATACATATAAGTAAGTGTATGTACATACATACATATATATGTACATATAAAAAAAAAGAAGGAAAAAAATAAAAACAAAAACAAAAAACTAGGCAACATGTTGCGCTCCCACACGCAGTTCCAATTGTAGCTGCAGTTGCAGCTCACACAGCTCACATAGCACACACAGCTCACACAGCTGCATGCTGCTTGGCTGCCAATTAATACGCCGTTCTAATTTTTATGACATTATTAAGCAGCAGCATCTCATGGCCAATGATACACACAGCGCAGCATCGGCCGATGGTTTCGCTGCTCGTCGTAAGTTTTGCTGCTACACATCTTCTCTCTTTCTCTCTCACTCTTTGCCTTTTATGTGCAGTTTACAAACTTAATTGTCGCTACAATGACAACAACAACAGCAATAACAACGAAGACGACAACGACAACATAGCATGGCACAGCATGTTGCATATGCGAGGTGTGTTACCAATTGTTTATAAAAAACTTGTCTTTTTATCTTTTACTCTTTGCTCTATAAAGTTCTCATACAGCCCTCGCAGCTATAGTAGTTGAGCGGAAAAGTGTGCGCGCAAGTATAGCAACATTATCGTCAACATTGGCAACATGTTGCTCCCATTTATGTGTGAAGTTCTGCGACTCTCTACACGCCCAGTTCCACCTCTTTGTCTTTCTTTTCCTTCCCCCCTCCATCACACTGCCCGCTGCTTTTGCTGTTGCTGTTGCTGTTGCCATTCCCGTTCGTTTGCTGTTTCGTTCGTTATAGTTCGTTCGTGGCATCTCGCTCGCACGCACGCTCTCTCATTGGCTCGTTGTTCTTTTGTCTTGCGCGCATTCCTTTGCAGCTTCATTAACAATGTTTGTTGTTGCTGCTGTTGAGATGCTGCTACTGTTGCCCTTTTTGCCACATGTCTTTTGTTGTTGTTGTTCTTGTTTTTTTTTTTTTTTGCTACTGTGCCACACAATCGGCAGACGACGACGACTGAGAACGAAGACGAAGGCCGCAGCAACTTTGCTGCAGGCCTTTCTGTTTTTATTTTTCTTCTTTTTTTTTTGCCGTTCACTGTTGTTGCTACTGCTACTTAGTTGGCCACTTGCCACTTGTTGCGTCGGCAGCAGAGCAGAGCATCGCTACTCTTGCTACTGCTACTGCAGTTGCTGATGTTGCTGCTGTTTTTATTAATAATTGGCTTCAATGAGTTCCATAATTGTTTTGCTTTTGGACTTTTAATGATCTCGTCGTCGTCGTTGTTGCCGTCGTCTTCTTCCTCTTCTTCTTCTTTGTTGTTGTCTCGCTTGTTGATGTTATTTTTGTTGCTGCCGCTGCTGCTGTTGTTTTAGGCTCGCTACCAATTGCTAGTCATCAATTTTGTAGCCTTGTCATTGCAGCGCTATATGGCATTGTGTGGCTAGCTTTGGGGTAACACTGCTGCCAATTGCTGCTGCCTCTGCTGCTGTATATTTTCACATTGTCAAACAGTTTCATTTCCTATTGGGCATAAAAATTATAATTTTCTTAAAAATTCGCCATGTTTCTGTTATTATTATTTTTTTTTTGTTCTCTTTTCAAAAACTTTCAAATGCAATTTGCTCTCTTTGTCACAAAAACAAAACAAAAGAGAGCGCGCGCAAGAGCAAGGCTTAGGCTCAGCAAGCTCAGAGGTTGAGAGACTCAAAGAAGCAGAGCAACAACAAACATTGCATGTTGTGTGCGCTGCGGCGATGGCTGCTGCTGCTACTGCTGCTGCAGCAGTTATACTTGTTGTTGTTGTTATTGTTTTGTACAAGCAATTAAATGCCTGCTGCGCTGCTGCTCAGTCTATCTTGCTCTTTTCTTGTGCTTGTGCTTATACTTGTACTTGTGCATATATAGCATAATATTATTCGCTGTAACGTCGCCTGGCGCGTTTTGTGGCGTGTTAATTAACTCAATTACGATTACTCGAAGTCGACGATGACGACGGCAACAGCAACAGCAACAGCAACAGCAACGACAACGTAAACGTGTACGTGTACGTGTACGTCGGTCGCTCTGGCTGCACTTTTTGATAATTATAATATTTATAGTTGTTGCTGCCTGCCTGCCGGCCAACCAGCCATGGAACAACAGCAACAGCAACCGTAAAAAGAAAATTTTCTTTTTTTTTTTTTGCCGTGTACTACAATAAAGGCGACAGCGGCTGGAAAAACTCTAATTAAAGCAATAGCAACAACAACAACAGCGACAGTAGCAGCAGCAGCAATAAGTGTGGCCATTTAATTTTATGACATTATCATGTGCAGTTATGTATGTATGTACATATGTGTGTGTGTGTGTGTGTGAGTGCATTGCGTGTTTGACTTAGCGCTGCTAACTTACTGCACTTAATTGCAGTCAAAGTCGCAAAGACTACACACACATATACAGACACATGTACTTTGGGCGTTTGGCAGCTTAGCGTCATAAATGGCATTAAAAAATTATAGAGCTTAGGCACAAAATAATTTATGATCAAAAAAAAAAAAAAATATTAAGAATTTACATTGAGTTGAGGGTGTGTGAAGAGAAAGAGAGAGAGAGAGAGACACATATAGACTAATGCATGCATAAGCCAAAGTCAACCCTAATAAGAATCTGGTTGCTAGCAATGCGTCAAGGGTTGCGCGCTTTGATTTAATTACACAAACGTTTTCCATGCAAGTCAGTTAGCAAAACAAAGAGAAAGAGAGAGAGAGAGAGAGAGAGAGGGAGCGAGCGCGAGGTAGTAGCAGTAGCCGCAGTAACGTTGCGACATGGGCAGTAACAGTGACAATGGTAATGGCAATGGCAATGACAGTGACACTGTCAACGGCAGCGACAATAGCAGCAGCAGCAGTGACAATATCAATGGCAGTGCCACTGACTGCGCGACTGCGTCGGTGACTGGCTGCAATCTGTGACAAGACAACACACAGCCCCCCCCAAAAAAATACAAAAATAATATAGAAATGGAATTAACAAAAATAATTTGTCAGACGACAGTAAAAAGAGTGGGAAAAGCTAAGCTCATTTCATGCATATATAAATCCATAGAAACTCACACACATACACATATATATATATATACATTTAGCATATGCTGCTCTCTTACCATAGCATATACATATGTACATAAAAATATGCCTCCCACTCTCTTGCATACACTTCAGCAGCAGCGCGCGCTCTTTAGACTTTTGCTTTGGACTCTCAAATGTCATTTACAATGTGCTCGACTCATCAACGTCAACATATCAACAACAAGAACAACAAGAAGCAGAGCAGCAGCAGCAGTAGTAATAAGAGTAACTCAGCCTCTGCTGCTCGATGCTCGCTGCCCGCTGCCCGCTGTCGACGTTAGCGTCTCAGGCAACGCTTTAAGTTGTCATGTTTTTGACAGTTTGTTTGCTAAATTGTTTTGTAACATGATTCAGACATAATGTTTTTATGTGCTGCTCCTACTGTTGTTGTTGTATTTACAACAATAGAACGAAACAGTTGACAACAAGAAAAAACATGCAACGCTGCGAAGCGTGCAACATGTTGTCCATTAGCAAAACAACAACAACAATAACAATAACGAAAAATTAAGTAAAGCAACAGCAACAGCAGCAGCAGCAGTAGGCATACATAACGAGCTGTACAAATGAAAGAGAGGCGTAGGTAAAGAGAGTGAGTAGCAATCAGCAGATGCTTTGTCTCTTTCTTGCTAATGTGTTATGCATAAAACATTATAGATATGAAAGAAAAAAAAAATGTACTATGGAAATATTGCAATGAAATTATGACAAATTTTAATTAAAATTTTTTTTTTTTTTGCTTTGTGAAAAACAAGTTAATACAAATTGAAGAGCAAACAGTTAACGGCAATTGTTGTTGCACTTCCGTTTCTGTCAAGATTGCAGTGGAAACAGCCAACCAGTTCTTGCAATTGCTGCCATTCACTTTACGCTTTTTCTTTTGTTTTTGTTTTTGTTTTTTTCCCAGTGACAAATTGCAAAAGCAAGAGAAAAAAAATAAATAAATAAATAAAACCAATTGCAACTAATCCAATAGCCAAACCCTGATTCAATATGTCAGTATAGTGACAGGGGGATGGGCTGTGCGGACGGTCGAGCAAGCGAGCGACGAGCCAAACTCATTTCCTCCACAAATTTGCGGCGACTTCCGTTCGCTCAGAGCAACATTTTGCTGCCTGCTGCCACTGACAGCAATTGCTAATTTGCAATGCAAGTGACGCCGCTATTGCTGCCGCTGCCCCCCTTCCATTGCCCTTCCCCTCCTACTGGTAAATGCTTGCCGCATAATTTTTTTTATTTCTGCTGCTGCTGCTGCTGCTGCTACTGTTGCTTGTCTGCTGGCTACTCAACAACAGCAGCAACATTATGATCATCAACTGTTTCTTTCGTCATCAAGTTCATCTTCTCTCTCTCTCTCTCTCTCTCTCTCTCTCTCTCTCTGTGTGCGTGTGTGTATTTCTTGCATTCGTCTTCTTGACATTTTCGTTTGTTGCGCTGCCAAATGCGAAAAAGTGGCAATTAATTTTGTCAGTGTTGCATTTAATGGATGCCACTAACCGCTACCCTTTCCCTCCTCACCACACACGACTGCTAGGGCGCAATGCACGTGAGAGAGAGAGTGAGAGTGAGAGAGAGGGGCATTCAAAGTAAACTATTTGATATACCATAAAATTTATGAGCTTTACGTTTTGTCGCTTTACGTTTTATGTGTCGATACTTAATTCATTTTAATTGTACTTATCAGCTAATTCTGACTAAGTCATTTTCAAATATTTCACACATTCAATAGCAACAACAACAACAACAACAAATGCCACATGCTATCATTAAATTTATTGCACGAAAAAAAAATATATATATAAAAACATCTCATAAAAAAAAAACAACAGCCGAACAGCGAAAAGAAAAAACGGCACCTGGTTTTATTATCAACACACAAAACATTATAACGTCCCAAATCATGTGCAACAACAACAACAACAATAAGTTCAATGACGCCCCCCATCTAAGGTATACTTAGCTATAGATAAAGCAATTCTATTTACATTTGTCTAAATTCTAAAAACAAAAAAAAAAAACAAAAAAAAATTCATTCAAGTTTTTTAGCTACTTTTTTTTTTAGCTATGTTTACTTTTTAAGCAAATTTATAGTTTAACGTTCATGATCTGTATATTGTATATATGTATATATATATTACATACATATTTCATGTATAGATCGTAACACTATACCTAAAATATTTAAAAATTCAGATAAAATCAATATCAGCTATAAAAAAAAAAACTTATAAAATATGCGAGCAAAGCATATGCATAAATTGGACTAGTCCGAAAAAACAATTAACAATTTGCTATTATTAAGTTAGCTGCTGTAAAATAACAAAAATAAAAAAAAAACACAGAAATTTTAGAATCTAGCAAACTCATTTTATGATTACACCGAGTGTATTTTGAAAGCATTAAGCTCTATTGTGACGCTTTTTGTCACCTAGTCGCCGCACGTAATGACAACATGAAAAAAAAAAAACAAAAAAAAAATGAAACTAGGTAAAGTCAATTCTTAAAGCCTGTAAAAAAAGCCTACACTGACACCTTTTGCTCATAATTTGCGGCTTAATTAGCTTTTTTTTTAAAAAAAAAAATATATATATATATATATATATATATATATATATATATTTTTGTTTGGCTGATTACGCAGTCGTAATACCCGCTAAAAGTATTATAGAGTATGTACATAGTATAAGTAAGTATAATATCTGTTTGTTGTCGCGATTTGCCTTTTATGACCAGAATTTATAACCGAAATACAAAAAAATGAGACAATGACAAAAAAAATATATATATATACATACATATATATGTATATATTAAATAATCTGAAGATAGAGCAAAACGCATGAAAAAATTTCCAGAAGATTTTGATTTTTTTTTTTCTTCTAGTTTTCTTTTACAAACAAAATTTTAAGGAATTTCATAAAGTCCTTATATAAAACAGTCAGAAAGAATATTGCTAGCATATAGTATAGTATGTAGCTCTATGTAATTCTCCCCAAAGTTGATGTATGTATATATAATAATTTTACCTGATTTATAGCTTGATTTTCTATTTGGATTGCTCTTTGATTTTGGAACTTACCTAGAACGAAGAAGAAGAAGAAAAAAAATTGATTAAATTTATTTATTAATAATAATTTAATAATTCATAATGCAGAAAATTATGAAAATTAATTTTTTTTTAATTATTTTTAATTATTATTTGATAGTAGTAAAAGAAGTATCACTTGCAAAGCAGTATAAAAAAAAAAATTATTTTTGTTGAGTATTTTAACTGCTGTGACTACTGTAGCCTCTGCTTGCAATTGTTGTGAGGCGGAATTGGAAATAAAATATTTACATACATTGTATGTACATATGTATATACATATGTATGTATGTACATTTATAATTATTATATATGTATGTAATTATGTGTTTTATATATTATTGTATGTATTTTTATATATATATTTCATAATAATTTTACTCAATTTTGGTGGACTGCCAAGTGCAATGAGCTAGCGAGCATTCATTCACACTAATCCCAACAAATTCATTCACACACACACACACACACACAGACACATACACATAAACACATGCATACATATGTATAATATACACTTACGCGTGCTCAAAAATCAATCAATCAAAAAAAAAAAAAAAAAAAATGTCGCCCACAAAGAAATCTGAACAGCATGTAAACATGCGCACAAACACACACACACACACATGCTGAGAGACACGCATGCATGCGTCTTTCTCTCTCTCTCTCTCTTTCTATCTTTCGCTCACTGGCGCTTATACACTCACGCGCTGCTAAAAATAGACATTATTATTTTTAAGACAAGTGCAAAAGTGTCGACAAAAACAATAGCAGCATAAAACAAAACGAAAACAAAAATAAAACAAAAACAAAAAAAACACAACAAATAATTAAAATTGAACGAAAATATGTAAATGTTCTGTGCAGCGCAGCAAAAACGTAACTTGTCGCTAGCAGTCACTGTCGCTGTAGCAGTCGCTGCCAACGTTGACGTTAACTGCATACCGGCTAATTGGCATGCAAGCGCACGCATACGCGCAAAAGCTTGCTCTTAATTTGTTGCTCTCGCTCTCGCTCCCGCTCCCGCTCTCTCTCTGCTTACTTGCTCATTTTGCGTGCATGCTCTCTTTTACTGTTGAAACTGTCATAATCGTTTTGCGTTTGCGCACATTGCGTTTACATTTCATAACATTTCATTTTCAACAGGCAATTGAAACATTTTATCGCTGTTTATATAGAGTATATAGTGTATAGAAATATTCGTTATAATTGTCAGTTAAGCTTTTATTATGATTATTTAACGTTTGACTGCATAATGTATAATTATTAATCAAGTTTTATATTGCTGTTGTTGTTTGCTGTTGCTGTTGCTGCTGCTGTTACGGTTGTTGTTGGGCGCTTTGCATTTTGATTAGTTATGCAACTCGAGTCCAGTACAACAACAAGTCGCGTCTCGCTGCGGCAAATTTACATTTAACAAGGCAACAAAAAAAAAAAAATAAAATAATTGTATTTTATTTTTTTTTAAATTTTTTTATTAGTTATAAATCAATTACGACAAAGCTGAAACGCAACAAAACCAAAAGCAATTTCAATTAAAATAAATAAATAAAATAATCACAGAGTGTGTGCGACAGAGATAGACTGATCAATATCATCATCATGATCATCAACATCATCATGTAGCGTAGTAGTACGATGGCAAAACGGAAGAATTGTTGAAAACAAAAACAATAAAAACAAAATAGCAAAAAAATAGAAAAAGAAAAATACAAAATACATTTGTACATATATAAACACTAATTAGTTTGTTATTCTATTTAAATTAGACAGAGAGACAAGCAGACAGACAAGCAGACAGAGAGGGAGAGAGAGAGACAGAGAGAAAGCGGCAGACAGCGCTAGCGAGACAAGGAAAGAGATACTAACAGACTGACAGAAGGGCGTCGAGTAATCGAAGGGGAAGAGAAAGACATAGAAGGCATAGAAGACGCAGGCAGGGGAAAATGACGCGTAGGAGCAAGCAAGCAAAGGCGACGAGTAGGCGAAGATACACGACAAAGTGAAGTGACGAGTGTAGAGGGGCAGGGGGAGGGTAAGTGTCTCTTAGTTGACGCTATTTAAATTTATGAGAGCGCAAATTGTCTCAGTGCGCTGAAACTAATCGGCAACAAAACAAAAACAATATAAACAATTTATAATTATGCCAAATACAACGATAATAAGTAATAATAAATAATAAATAATAATAATAATAAAAAATAATAACAATAAAAACAAGGAAAAGCAATTCAATAATTTAATTGTGCGCGCTTTGAAATTTAATTGCAATTTGCCTCGCGGCAACAACAGCAGCAACAACAATTATTATTATTATTAATTAACAATTAATGCGCTTGGGCGCAGCACAAAGCAGAAAGAAAAAAAAAAAAACAAACAAACAGCAAATAAATGAAGAAAGCTAAAACATGAAAAGGCAAAAGAAACGAAACAAAACAAAAAATCAAAGCGCGCAAAACTAGGCAAAAAGCGTTAATTAAAAAAAAAAAACTATATGCATAATATTATAATTAAATTGGCAACAACAACAGCAGCAGCAATAACAACAATTGCATTTGATTTCTTGCAATTAATTTATAAATTAATTAATTAATTTATTTATCATATTTTGTTTTATTCTCTTTGCATTTCATTTATTTTTTTTTGTTATCAATCATTTCATTTATTAAACAAATTTATGCATTTATTTATTTATTTTTCTTTTTTGCAAGCTTGTTAATAAATAAATTAATTACAGTTATATATGGTTTTAATTTAATTATAAAAAAAACTTAGTAAATATACAAATAAATTAATTACGATGATGATTACGATAAATAAATTTAATTTAATTAATAAAAAAAAATAAATTAATTACTGGTTTTAAATAAATTAAATTAAATTAAAAAAAAATTAAATATAAATAAACAAATATAAAAAGAATAAAAATAAAAATAATTAATAAAAAATAAATAAATAAATTAATTACTTAAATTAATTAATGTATTTATATCTACATTAAATATAATAAAATAAATTTAAATACAAATAAATAATTATAAAATGAAAGTAATTACAATTATAAATTAATTTAAATAAAAATAAAAATAAATTAATTAATTACAGCTTTTAAATAGATTAAATTTAATTAAATAAATTTAAATACAAATAAATAAATATAAAAAAGAAAAAAAAAATTTAATTTAATTGTAAAAATAATAGAATCATAAGTAATTTAATTTAATTTAATTACAACAAAAAATAAATTAATTAATTACAGCTATAAATAAACGAAATTTAATAAAATAAATATAAATACAAATAAATAAAAATAAAAAAAAATTAATAACAATTATAAATGAATTTAAATTTAATTGCAAAAAATAAATATAATAAATAAATAATTTATAGTTTTAAATTAATTAAATGCAATTATTAAAACTATTTATAAATAAATTATAAATATAAAAAAAAATTGCAAAAATTAATTATTATTATTTTAATTTCGCGTAGCAAACAAATTATAACAATTGCATCTATCAAAATTGTAAAACAAAACTTGGTTCAATTTTGGTTCTTTGGTAAATAGACAAAGTTTTAAAAGCTTTAACTTAACAAAAATAAATTCGCGCAATTAAAACTAGAACTAAAATATAGACAACAATTAAACTTTCATGCTGTAAGCATAACTAAAAGTTATCGATCACTGCACTAACGTTTATTAATTTTATCGATATACAAAGAAATCGTATATATTATATTTTTTAATCACTAATCACAAGTCTATATAAAAATTATAAACAAACAAAAAAAAAAAATCGCATAATTTTCTTTCTTGATAATTTGATTTTTTTTTGTTATTTTGAAAAGCTTTTAGTGCAGCTTGAGGCATAATATTAAAGCTGCAAAACTGCTTGATAATGTTGCATGATCACATTGTGCTCGTACATACTTGTGGTAATTAGCTTTACTTGCCACTGCAACGTTGCAACTTTAGACTTGCTAGTGCT
Organism: Zaprionus obscuricornis; assembly: GCA_037044475.1. Lineage (NCBI taxonomy): Eukaryota > Metazoa > Arthropoda > Insecta > Diptera > Drosophilidae > Zaprionus > Zaprionus obscuricornis. The sequence continues at coordinate 68,236 of JBAMBR010001321.1, forward strand.
TAGTGCTTAGTCTTAGTCTTTCGTTGTAGATCAGCATTCATTTTTATTTGCCTGCATTGCAATGCTAATTAGTGGCAAGCAAGCGGCAGCAACGAGTAGAACAACTAAATAAATGAGGGCAAAGTACATACATGAAAAGACGCCCACGCGTTTCTCTACTCTTTCTACTGCTGCTTCTTTGCAAAATATCTGTGGGCTGCATTTGTCTTTTGGCATTTGCCAAGTGTTTATCTCCCACTCCCCACTCTCTCTCTCACTCTCTGTGTGTGTGTGTGTGTGTCTGCAATGACATGACCATAAATCTAAAGCAGTTGCCTTGATCAACTATGTGTGTTGTCTATGTGCACTCATTAAGCTGTTGGTGCCACAAGTTGCAAGTAGCAAGTTGCATATCTAGCATGTACACTTTTTTCTTTATTTTTTTTTTCATAACATAATTAACGAAAAAATTGAAAAAGAATCGCACAACAAGAACAACAACAACAACTAAAAATTGTTGTTGTTTTTGGCCAGCAGGCCGCCCAGTTGGGGATTTCATTTGGCCATTGTCGCGTTGCATTTTTGCAGTTTGCTGTTGCACTTCACTATAACCCCTTCCCCTTCCCCTACCACACTTCCATCACTTCCCCTGGCTCATGGATATTTTTTTTTTTCACTTCTTCCGCTTTGCTTTCGTTTTTTTGCCTCGTTGCCTTGTTGCCTGTGTGTCAACTGCAGGAATTTTAATGATGACTACTTTTAGACATTGTACACGTCTCTCTCTCTCTCTCTCTCTCTCTACATTTCATTCCGTTCTTCATCTATTCAGCTATCTCTTTCTTTCGCGCACTTACGCCCTCCTTTTCTTTCTTTCTTCCCCGCTCTCTCACACACACACACTTACTATTTATCACTTTTATGATATTTCTCTCTCTCTCTCACATACATGTGTGTGTGTGTAGGCTTCCACACAAAATTTTCTTCATCTTCTACGTTTAGCTCTGCACTCTGCTACAGTTTATAGTTCTGGTTTGTTCTATTTCAGCTAATCCATAGACTATAGCTATGATATATGTCTATATATTATATATTTCCATATACAGATCACTGATATTTTTCAAAATATTTCTATGTATTTCCATAGATTTCACAGATATTTCTATATATTTCTTTGTATTTCTATATATTTTCATATTATCAGAAATATTTCAATAAATTTCACAGATTTGTATTTCTATATATTTAAAAACATTTTTATATATACTTATATATATTTCAAAGATATTTCCATATATTTCTTTGTATTTCTATATATTACTATATGTTTTCATATTATCAGAAATATTCCAATATAATCCAATATATTTCACAGATTTGTATTTCTTTATATTTTACAAATATTTCAATATATTTTTTTTATATTTCACAGACAATTCTATATATTTCCATGTATTACTATGTATTTCTATATATCTTTAAATATTTCCATATATTGTCAAATATTTCCAAGTTCCATATGTACATTGTACATATATGTATATATTTTCATATGTTTCTATATATTTCACAGATTTTTCTATATATTTTTTTTTATATATTTCCATATTTTTTTTTACAAATATTTCGAAGGTATTTCTATATAATTTCACTTATTTTTCTCAGATATTTCTATATACTTCTTTATTTATTTCTATAAATCCTCAACATTTTTATTAAATATTTCTATATACTTTGAAATATTTCGGATATATATTACTATATATTTCAGAGATATTTCTATAAATTTCCAATAATTTTTTACAAATGTTTTGTATATCCTTTTCGAAGATTTTTCTATTTATTTTCATATATTTCTATGACAATTTACAAATATAGTTTTATAAATTTTCATATTTTACACAATTATTTTTATATATTTCATAGATATTTCTCTAGTAATTTTGCTTTATATTTTCTGTCTTTATTTATCAAAATTTCTTCAAAATCTTTCAACTCTAGAATTTTTGGATAATTTGAATTAGTGCAAAGTAAGGTTATGTCTACAGATCCGTTTAAAGCAAAATCATTTGTTGCTGAACAAGAATATCTATAAGATTTAGCTGTACAGCATTAGCCTCAACTTTGTTGTGCAGTGTAATAATGAAAATGTGTTAATACGCTGCAACAAAAAAAAAAAAAAAAAAAAAACTTGGTATTATCCAGAGCGACCTCAACAACGGCGACAATAATGTTGTTGATAATGATGATAATGATGATGATGTTTATGTTGTTGTCGATGATGATAATGTTGTTGTTGTTATTATTATTGTTATTGTTGTGCAATGAGGCGACGATGAGACGTTTGGTTTACAACTCAGTTTGCAGCGTGCAAATATTGACTTAATTGTAGTAATGATGCATGGTAGGGTAGCATTATCTTTGTAATACTTCTAGTTGTTGTTGTTGCTATTGTTGTACGTGTGGCTACAATAAATGCTAATGACTGCACTAAATGCTCCATTTGCGTTGCATTGTTTGTTGCCTTTTGGCATTCATTCATTGCAATTATCAAGTCAAGTCGCTGCAAGTCGCTACAAGTCGCTGCATGTATATGATACATGTATGTATCTCCAATTCGCTGCTAATCGAATCGCATACGTTGCAAGTTTTGAGTTTTAAGTTTAGTCAGTAACTTGAGCTAAGCTTTAACTTATTTTTAACGCAATTTTCAACAACAGTTGCTCGAATTGTAATTAAAAATAAAAACCAAAGAGTTACAGCGAGAGCATATGAGAAAGAGAGAGAGAGAGAGAGAGAGAGAGAAAAAGAGATCTGCTGCAGCCTAGTAAGTCTGGCTAATTGGCAACTCAGTCGTCAGTTAGTTTTTTTTTTTTTTTTTTTATGCCAATCCATGGCTTGCATCGATAATTGGCTAAACACCAACACACACACACACACACACACACAAGCAAGAGACACACTGCTAATGTCTGGAGCACAAATAAAAGCTATGGCAATAATAGGGGGGGGGGGGGGGAAAGAAAGAAGGCGATATTGTTAATATCTTAACCAAGTTATAAACATTCTGATGATGATCCAACAAAATATTTATTTCCGCTCGTAATTCCTATATATATATCCTATATATATAAGTTCCTATTAGTTCACGCTTTAAATTTTTCCTGAAATTTATTTCAACAATTTTCCAATGATCGTTACTATTTACAGATACATACTACATGTTAAAGTATTACGATGCAGTTAAAATTTATCAATTATAAATTTATTATTGACAAATTACAATTTTAACTACAGGATCGATAATATTGATAACTATACATATGTTATAGTTATCTGACTGCGAATATACATACATATATATGTAAATATATGTATATATATGTAAATCATACCAAAACTTAGGTCCACTACATTTCTAGTTTATAACTAAATTCTTCATACATATTCCAAATTTTTCATGGATAATTCCAATAAAAGCTATATACTATAATAATCTGCTGGCGATCAAATTTATATACGACTTAAAAACCATCACAAACTTCAACTTCAATAAGTTTCAGTCGAAGGTTTTCTTATAAAAAAAACTTTCATTTGCGACCGATCGTTCCTTTCGACAGCTATATAACAAAATGTAGTAGTCCGCTTTCGACTTATATAAACATAGAAAGTATTATATATCAAGTTTCATTAAGATGTCTTTCGAACTGAGATAGACTTTAAGTTATAGTAATCCGATAACAGTTAAAAATTTGACAGGAATTTTTTAAGTCGCTAGAAAACATAGCATATATCGTGCCGTTCAAAAGAATTATATATGTATAAAGAATTTATATTCCGACGATCTCTTCTATGACAGTTACATATGTACATATGTATGTTATGTATATATTATCGTATAATTACTCCGATCTATCTACAGCTTTAAGCTTAAATTTTAAAAATATAATTAAAAATTCTTGTCCGTAAAAACGCTTCAAACTCCAAAGTGACAGTTATAAAAATCATGACCGATAATTATAAGAACATAAGCAATGTACATTCATTTTATTATTATTATAATTATTATCATTATTATTATTATTATTATTATTATTATTCTAACGTTCTAATTATATAATTTTAATGTGAATTTAAATTCCATGTAAATTGTTAATTTAATCAAAAAATTTTTTTTCACACTCATTATTTTTCTACGAAAAAATTGTAATAAGAAAATTATTATACCATGAAGATTATGGAATGCGATGACAAAGCTTAAAATACATGAGAAACGAGGGGTTGGGCATAATATTTCTATATCATAAACTTGTTAGTTTTTTTTTTTTTTATGATGAAATTTATAGTTGATAAAAATGGGAAAATGTTGCAAATGTTGCCTTATCATTCAAATCGAATAAAATTCTATGCCACTTGACGCTCGTAAAGTCCGAAAAATTGATTAGTAATTGAAAAATATTTTGATTTTTATATTCGATATCGTTAGGAGTAAGCTATAAATGAACTTTGTGATATCAGAAAGCCCTCACAGAGCTCCATAAAGTATATATGGTATACATTAGGCTGACGGGATTTCTATGGAAGGATTTCATCTCGGACTCGTTCAGATTCCGATTCCGGGGATTATTCTGAGCAAAATTTCTACGTTGAAAATTAAGCTTGCGACTGTTACTTTAATATCTGGTTTTTTTTTGGAAACTCTAATTGCAAGCAGCAAATGTTACATTTTTTATAATGTTATAGAAATTAGACATAACCTTAAAAAAAAAAAAATAAAATAAAATAAATAAAAAAATAAAAAATAAATAAATTTGTAAGCTAAAACTTTACAAGTTTTGATACACTTCTAATCTAGACTAATGTGCGATAATGATCTGTGGTTGCAGATCATTTTATGCAAATATGAAATTTGAAATTTACCGGGTATCACAATGCGTCATGCATAATGCGAACTGTAGTTTTCTAACATGATTTTCGACTATTTTTTTTTTTTTTTTTTTATCGTTAGTGTTAAGTGTAAATCGATGTAATCAATGTAACAAACAACAAGACAACAACAACAACAAGCGAATAAAATTAACAACATTTTGCATTGCAATCAAATGACGAAACGTCGCGTCGCGTCGCCGTGCTGCTGACTCAGTTTTAAATTTCGACCTTAATCGATCTTTGATTTAAAGCCTATTTGATCATGCGTCTATATAATTTCACGCCTCTGTCGCCTTTACAATTTCAATATAATCAACATATAAAAAATTTTTATTATTATTATTATTTTTTTTTTTACTTGATTGTCGAATTGAAACTATTTAAAATGTGATTAAATGATTTTTTTTTTTTTGTTATTGTTTTTTTTTTTTTTTTAATATTATTAAATCGAATCTTAATTGAAATCTATATGTGAAAATAAAAAGGCAAAAGGCAGCAGCAGAAGAAGCAGCACGACAACGACGACAGATTCGCAATTTAACAAGTATTTATATATACGTATATATATATATATATATATATATATTGTGTCAAAGTTGAAGGCGCCAATACGTAATGACGGCAACAGCTGTTGCTCTGTTATACAGTTTTAACTATATATAGAACAATCAATGCTTAAAATATTATTTATATACATATGTATATATTTATATAGAGAGCTGATCATGATACTGATTTTGCTGTTCTTGTTGTTGTTGTTGTTGTCAAATGCTGATTGAATGCGTCAATCAATCACAAACATTTATTTATTTATTTATTTTTTCTTTTTTTTTCAATAATTATTTTGACGTAGTCAAACCTAATCTCTAAAAGAAACGCACGGACAACCTCTTTTGGGCGGACATCTCTAATAAGCAAACATCACTTTTGGCTGGACGAAACATTTCTCCTAGACGGAAACTTTTCTTTGGCGAACAAACTCTCTTGAGCGTAGAAGCTCTATTGAGCGGACACTTTGTGTGCTGTATGTAAATTTCATTAGTCGATGTTTTAAATGTTTTAATGACTTGCAACATTGTGTTGCAGTTTGTTGTTGTTGTAATAATTGGCAAAAGTTGCTGCTGTTGCCTCTGTTGTTGTAGCCGTTGCTCTGGCTGTTGTTGCTTTTGTTGTAACAATTGGCAACAGTTGCTGCTGTGCTTGTTGTTGTTGCTGCTGCTGTTGTTGCTGCTGCTGCTGCTGCTGTTGATTCTAATGCAAAATTGTTCTAATTAAAATGATCGCCAACATTTTGCACGTCAGCTTCGACTCATTAAAAATTGTAAATACAACTAAAAAAAAAAAAAAAAAAAAATACCCTGCAATTTTTGGCAATTCAAGCACAAGCACAAGCTATAAAAATTTTATTTAAATGCTTTAAGTATATGTGCAACATTTTTTACAGTGTATATAAAAATTTGTGTTTCAATTTTATATTTTTTTTTTTTTGCTTAATTAAAGCAATAAAAAAAAAAAAAAATGTTGAGAGCAACTCGTCGGCGCGTTAAACAATTTGTGCCAATTGTTGTTATTGTTATTGTTGTTATTGCTGCTATTGTTGCTAATTTTGCTATTGTTATTATTATGATAGTTTTGCTGTCGTTGCCATCGTCATTGTTGCTGCTGCTGTTGCTGTTGCAGCCGTCGTTGCAGTTGCATAAAATAAAATTGAATTATGCGCTTGGCTAAATACATTTTCACTAAATTTCTGTTGGCCATGCATAACAATATATCTATCTCTTTCTCTCTCTTCAGTCTCTTTCTCTCTCTCATTCACTCTTGCTAGCTTATTCTCTGTGCTAGCTGCCGCTGCTTCTTTTAGTCAAGACACACACCCAAAAACAAATAGCAGACAACTGCAACAACAACAACAACAACAAGAGCAGCGACAGCAACAACAACACTTGACACAAGTAACTTTTATTGCTGTTGTTGTTGTTGCAATTATTCGCGCAGTTGTTGTTGTTGCTGTTGCTGTTGCTGTTTGCTCTTTGCTGCTTGTTGCTAGAGTTATGCTAATGCGTGTAAAAAAGCAATTAAAATTGCCAACTCTTAACTGGCAGCAACAACAACAACAACAACAGCAGCAACAACAGCAGCAGCAGCAGCTGTTACTGCCCCTTGCAGTTGCAACTTTTGAGCAGAAATTTTAATGGAATTGATTTGCATTTTTTAACATTCAATTGCATTGCATTCCATTCCATTTCATTACGTTTCATTCCATTCCATTTCATTCCATTACGTTTCAATCCATTTCATTTCGTTTCATTCCATTACATTTCATTCCATTCCATTTCATTACGTTTCATTCCATTACATTTCATTCCATTTCATTACGTTTCATTCCATTACATTTCATTCCATTACATTTCATTTCATTCCATTCCATTCCATTTCATTCCATTCCATTTCATTTCATTTCATTCCATTTCATTTCATTCCATTTCATTTCATTCCTTTCCATTTCATTCCATTTCATTCCATTACGTTTCATTTCATTCCATTCTATTCCATTATGTTTTATTCCATTCCATTACGTTGCATTGCCTTTCATTTTCTCTTCATTGTGTTGCATTCCTTTCTATTTCATTTCATTCCATTACCGTTTCATTTCATACCATTACATTCCATTGTGTTTCATACCGTTACTTTCCACTGTGTTTCATTCCATTCTATTCCATTACATTTCTTTACGTTCCATTCCATTTAATTCGATTCCATTACGTTTCATTCCATTTCATTACATTCCATTCCATTATGTTTCATTGCCTTTTATTTACTTTTCATTACATTTACTTTCATTCCGTTCCATTTGATTTCACTCTATTTCACTAAATTTCACACAATTTCATTTCATTCCATTAAATTTTCAGTTCCTTACATTTCATTATTCTATGTTTCATTTTATTATATTCCATTATCACACACTTTGCGTTCTCTTTCATTAAATTTCGTTTCATTTGATTTTATTTCATTTCCAATTCCATTTCCATCATTCAGTTTTATTTCATAATATTCCATTTCATTCCATTATTCAACTGCATCTCAAATTTTTCTTTATTTTCATTTCATTTCATTTTTTATATATAGCATTTTATCATTTTTCTCATTTCATTCCACTTTGTTTCTTTGGGGTTTGTCTGTCTGTCGAGCTTGTAGCGACTGTCTGTCGAGTCTGTTGAGCCTGTTGAGTCTGTGAAGACTGTCTGTCGAGACTGTGGAGATTGTCTGTCGAGACTGTCTGTCGAGTCTGTTGCGACTGTCTGTTGAGACTGTCTGCCGAATCTTCTGCGACTGTCTGTTGAGACTGTGTGTCGAGTCTGTTGCGACTGTCTGTCGAGACTGTGGAGACTGTCTGTCGAGACTGTCTGTTGAGTCTATTGCGACTGTCTGTTGAGACTGTCTGTCGAGTCTGTTAAGACTGTCTGTCGAGTCTGTTGCGACTGTCTGTTGAAACTGTCTGTCGAGTCTGTTGAAACTGTCTGTCTGTGGAAACTGTCTGTCTGTTGTGACTGTCTGTCGAGTCTGTTGCGCCTGTCTGTCGAATCTGTCTGCGACTGTCTGTCGAGTCTGTTGCGACTGTCTGTCGAGTCTGTTGAGTCTGTGGAGACTGTCTGTCGAGACTGTGGAGATTGTCTGTCGAGTCTATTGCGACTGTCTGTTGAGACTGTCTGTAGAGACTGTTGAGACTATCTGTCGAGTCTGTTGCGACTGTCTGTCGAGTCTGTTGCGACTGTCTGTTGTGACTGTCTGTCGAGTCTGTTGCGCCTGTCTGCCGAATCTTCTGCGACTGTCTGTTGAGTCTGTTGCGACTGTCTGTCGAGTCTGTTGCGCCTGTCTGCCGAATCTTTTGCGACTGTCTGTCCCGTCTCTCTGTTTATCTGTCTGCGGAGTCTTTCGAGTTTGTCTGTCTCTCTATCAGGTTTTTCACGTCAGACAGACGTCTGTTTATCTGTCTCTCTGTCTGCTGTGTCTGCTGAGTCAATTTGTCTATCTGTCTGTCTGTCTGTCTATTTGTCAATCGACAAGCAAAGAATTCATGTAAAGTGCTGCGCGAGTACAATAAATTTTTCTATTATTTGCAACAAACAAGTAAAGTAGGCAGCAATAGCAATAGCAGTAACAGCAACAGCAGCAACAACAACAACAGCAGCAGCAATAGCAGTAACAGCAACAACAACAGCAGCAGCAATATCAGCAACAGCAACAGCAGCAATAGCAGGTAGGCAGTCAACGCTAACGTCGCTGTCGCCGTCGTCGTCGTCGTCGTCAACGCCACCGCATTGTTTTCTCAATTATGGAAAGTCAATTAATTCTAATGAGTTTGTGTTGGTTTATGCCGTTGCATGTATGTTGCTGCTGCTGTTGTTGTTGTTGTTGTTGCTGTTGTTGTTTGTGTTGCATGTAATTTCCATTTTTTGCGCGCTTTGGCAACTTAATTTAATGCGTTGCAACAACAAGCAACAATTGCATCCGCATTGCGTGGCTTCGTTTGTTGAATGTATTTTTCTTCTTCTTCGTTTTCGTCTTCGTCTTCTTCTTGTTGTTGTTGTTCATATTATTTCTCTGCTGTTGCTGTTGTTGCTGCTTCTTCTTTTTGCATAATTGCCTTTTGCCTTTATAATTATTGTTGCATACGCTTTTAATTCGTTAATTAATTACGCTGCACGTTTGCTGCACTGCGCTGCAAATTGCACTTCGAGTTACTGCTGTTATTGTTATTGTTGTTGTTTTTTTTTTTAGCTTGTTTCTTTATTGCGCATACGCAGCGTTTGCCGTCTCTGCCTTAACGAAGTTTTAAATACTTTTTTGTGAAAAAAGCGAGAAAAAAAAAAATTAAAATAAAAATAAAAATAAATAGAAACAAAAATAAAAATAAATTAAAATGAAAATTTGTAACTTGCGCTTTAAGTGCTATGCTAATTTAATGTCTTATGCTAAACACTTGATTTAAGCCCTATATACATTTTTCATTTATTCACAATTGTTTTTCCTTTTCCTTTTTTTTTTTTTTTTTTTTTTAGTGCAACTATTTTTATTTCATTTTTCACATTATTGCTAAACGCGAGCAAAAAATAAAATAAAATAAAATAATATGCAAACGAAAATTGTTATCACATTATCTGCGCATGGGCGGCTGTGTGTGGGTGTGGCTGCTTACAAATATGCATAGACAGCGTTTTGCCATATAGTTAACTATATGTGAAATTTAAGAGATTTATAGCTGAGATCTAAGCGCATAAGCGAGAGAATAAATATGAAATATATGAAAATTAAAATAAATAAAAAAAATAAAATAAATAAAATATATAAAATAAATAAAATAAATAAAATAAATAAAATAAATAAAATAAATAAAATAAATAAAATAAATAAAATAAATAAAATAAATAAAATAAATAAAATAAATAAAATAAATAAAATAAATAAAATAAATAAAATAAATAAAATAAATAAAATAAATAAAATAAATAAAATAAATAAAATAAATAAAATAAATAAAATAAATAAAATAAATAAAATAAATAAAATAAATAAAATAAATAAAATAAATAAAATAAATAAAATAAATAAAATAAATAAAATAAATAAAATAAATAAAATAAATAAAATAAATAAAATAAATAAAAAAAAATAAAATAAATTAAATAAATTAAATAAATTAAATAAATTAAATAAATTAAATAAATTAAATAAATTAAATAAATTAAATAAATAAAATAAATAAAATAAATAAAATAAATAAAATAAATAAAATAAATAAAATAAATAAAATAAATAAAATAAATAAAATAAATAAAATAAATAAAATAAATAAAATAAATAAAATAAATAAAATAAATAAAATAAATAAAATAAATAAAATAAATAAAATAAATAAAATAAATAAAATAAATAAAATAAATAAAATAAATAAAATAAATAAAATAAATAAAATAAATAAAATAAATAAAATAAATAAAATAAATAAAATAAATAAAATAAATAAAATAAATAAAATAAATAAAATAAATAAAATAAATAAAATAAATAAAATAAATAAAATAAATAAAATAAATAAAATAAATAAAATAAATAAAATAAATAAAATAAATAAAATAAATAAAATAAATAAAATAAATAAAATAAATAAAATAAATAAAATAAATAAAATAAATAAAATAAATAAAATAAATAAAATAAATAAAATAAATAAAATAAATAAAAAAAAATAAAATAAATAAAATAAATAAAATAAATAAAATAAATAAAATAAATTAAATAAATTAAATAAATAAAATAAATAAAATAAATAAAATAAATAAAATAAATAAAATAAATAAAATAAATAAAATAAATAAAATAAATAAAATAAATAAAATAAATAAAATAAATAAAAAAAATAAAATAAATAAAATAAATAAAAAATGTAACATTAAGTTGAAAAGGCTAAAAGTTTTTTTTTGATAGAAAAATATGTAGAATATGTAAAGTTAACATTATGTTAAAGTCATCCGATATTCTCTAAACTAAACCGAATTCATGAAATCATTGCTAAAGTTCAGTTCTGTACATTTCAAGCAATTTGATAAAGAAATAACGAAATTTTCTATATAAAAAATATTATTTTCGACCAATTATTCCTATGGCAGCTATATGTTATAGAGTTCCGATATGAATGAAATTTGGCAGACATATTTGAAGCTCTGCCAAACACATATTCTGTAAGATTTAAGCGCATTGCTAAAGAAATAACAAAATTTGTCTTATAAAAAATGTTTTTTTCGACTGATCGTTCCTATGACAACTATATGTTATATTCTTTCGATTCGGCATATTGCCAGTGTTATGCAGCTTAGAGGCAATAAGCAGTGTCTATGTTCAGTTTCATTCAGTTAGCTTTCAAAATGAGCAAGTAGATGATGGAATAGCTGTACAGGAATATATATGTTTATATAGTGAGTGCTAAGTGTGTGTGTTGTGTGTGTGTTTTTCTCTGTGTGCTGGTTAATATTGCTAAGTGCCAGACATAAGCCATGCGACGGCGTGTTGAATTTATGAACATGAGCAGCAACAACAACTTCACGACTTCAGTTAACTTGACACTGCAGTTGAGGCTACTCTTGGCTTTCATATATATATAATATATATATATAGATATATATATATATATGTGTGTGTGTATATGTGTATAGTTAATGCCGCATTGAACGCATTGTGGAATTTTAACAAGTTGCAATAACAACAAAGCAGTGCTAATTCCCCAAAGGCAAACAGCAAGCAACAACAACAGCAGCAGCAACAGCAGCGGCATCACATTAACAATTTAAATACAACAAGAAACAAAATATAAATGAGAATGAGGCGGCACACACACACGCAGCGAGAATCACTGTGCAGCAGAAAAAAAATATATATAAAGGGGAGTATAGAGAGAAAGAGAAAGAAAGAGCGAGAGAGAGAGAGAGAGAGAGAGAGAAAGAGAGCGAAAATAAACCTTTCGTAACGCAAACATTCAACAAAATTTGCACTTTTGCAGGCAGCATACCAAGAACTTGCTTTTGCAGCAAAGTCGCCACCAAAGAATAAGAAACAACAGAGAAACTCCAACAGCTACACCCCCTCCCCCTCCCCCAACTCCAAGAAAAATAAAAAACAAACATGAGACAGCCCGAAAAAAAAAACCCTTGAACGACAAAAACAAAACCCGAAAACCCGAAAACCCAAAATCGGCAAAACAAAATCGTCCGATGTTGCCGCAGCGAAAAACAGAAACAGCGCAGACGCGCAGCATTTCATATACTGCTGCTGCTGCATAGCCCGATGCGTATGCGTATGGGTGTCGTCGTCGTCGTCGTCGTTGTTGCTGTTGCTGTTGCTTGCAACTTTCAGCGAGAATCATCGAGAGCTCATTAAAAAATACCAAAAATCTTTGTACTGAAAATGTGACAAAATTTTTAAATCACCTTCACTCAGCGACAACGAGAACGACAACAACAACAACAACGACGGCGACAGTGACAGCGGCAGTGGCAGCGGTGATGCGCGACTGGACACAGAATGAGAATCGCTGAACAACACAGTGTGACAAGTTTTTGAAACAGTTTTTGCACAGTGGTACAAAACAATTGTCAATCAACTTTTGCACAAATTTTGTAGGATTATTTCTTGTCTCTCTTTTTACTTTTCTCTCTCTTTTTTTCACTTTCATAGTCTTTTCATTTCTCTCTATTTTTCTCCATTTCTTAAATCATTTCCCTCTGCTTCTTACAATCTTTATCTTACAACTTTTTCTCCCTATCGCTCTTTCTCATTTTTTCTTCCACTTTCTTTTCTTTACACTCCTCAATATTCTCTCTAATTCTCTACCTTTCTTTTCCCACTCACTCTCTCAATCTACCGCACATCGTCAATGTCTCTCCATCTCTCTCATTTTATCACTCTGTATCTGCATTTCTTTCTCGCTCCATCTATTTTTCTCTCTATCTATTTCTCTCACTTTCTCTCCATCTAATTCTTCCTCTTTCCATATATTTCTATCTCTATCTCTATCTCTATCTCTCTATCTCTCTATCTCAACATCTCTATCTCTATCTCTATCTCTATCTCTATCTCTATCTCTATCTCTATCTCTATCTCTCTCTCTCTCTCTGCAAATATTTCTCTGTCTCTATCTCTCTCTCTCTCTCTTTCTCACTCTCTCCATCTATTTCTCCCTCTTTCCATATATTTTTATCCTTCTCTCTCTCTCTCTCCACATATTTCTCTCTCTCTCACTCTCTTTATCTCTATCTCATTCTCACTTTAATTTGCTCATTTCAATCAATATTTCATCAAATTAATTTCCTATTTTTTTTCTCATTTTGTACCACTGTGCGCGCTGTGTGTGCCACGGAATGCGGCAGTCCGCAGTTTGTGTCTCTGTATGCGATGTTAGCAAGTCCAGAAGATCTTTTCAAACAAAAGTGCAAGTGATGCTCATGTACAACAGCAACAGCAACATCAACAACAGCAGCAGCAGCAACAGCATCAACTGTAAGACAGCAAATCGTTGAAGCTAAAAGATGCAGGGAGCCATAGAAGAAACTCAGTCACTAGACCGTGACTCTTGGAAATCTTGCAAAAAAAAAAAAAAAAATAAATAAAATGAGAACTTGGTAACTTGGCGACTTGGTAACTGAGGAATTGTGGTAACTGTTGGGCACTGAGAAACTGTATTTGAGAAGACAGTCAAAGTGTGTAGAGATTGTTTTTTTTTTTTCCGTCCGTCTGTCTGTCTGTCTGTCTCTCTCATTCTCTGTTGCTGTTTGCTCATTCTCAAATTGCAAGTTGAAAGTTTGCGCTTTTGCGCATTTTATTTTTTTCTTATTTTTTTTTTTTTTAATGAGGCTCTAATTGACATCTGCATTTATTTAGCGACAGTCAAACGAAGTCGAGAGTTTGACGGCGATGGCGTTGGAGTCGCCATTGAGAGTTTGAACACAAGCGTTGGAGTTGCTACTCGCCAGTCGCCGGTCGTCTGTCCCAGTCGAAATCAGTGTTGAGTGTAACAAAAAAAAAAAAAGCGAGTCACTGTCGTTGTGAATCGTCGGAATTTCTTTGGTTTTTTGTTTCTATTTGTATTTTTTTTTTATTTTTTTTTTTATTTTTTTTTTATTTTTTTATTTTTTTTATTTTTTTTATTTTTTTTTTATTTTTTTTTTTATTTTTTTTTTGGATATTAATTAATTTAATTTTTATTTTTATCTTTGAATTTTTGTACGCCTTTTAAATAATTTATTTGTTTTTTTTTTATATTTCTATTTATTTTTTTTTTATATAAATATATATAAATACATATATATATATATATATATATATTAAATATTTATAAATATAATTGTTATACGAGTATTTATATATTTTTGTTTTTAATTTTTAGTTATTTTAATATTTTTTTAATTTCATATTTTTTTATTTTTATATATATTTTTATTTTTATATATATTTTTATTTTTATATTTAAATATTTATTTTTATACTTATTTTATTTTTTTATTTGATTTTTTTTCAATATATTTACATTAATAATTTTTTTAGTTTTATATTTATTTTGTTTATTCATATATATATATTTTTTATTTAGTAATTTTTTAATATCATATAAATATTTTTTTAATATTTGTTTAATTTTTTTTGTATGTTTCAGTGATTTTTTTTTATTTTATATTTTTATACATTATTTTTTTCCTTTTTTTGTGCTTTGTCTCATCGATCAGCGCATAAAATAAATATTTTAATTGGCATTTTAACTAAATGTGTTTAGGCTTTAGTTAAAATTGCTGAAAATCACAGAGAATTGAAAACAGAGAGACAGAGAGAGAGAGAGAGAGAGAAAAATCAGAACTGGTTTCTTGTTATTTTTTTTTTCCTTTTTGCAATATGAGGAGCGCGGATTCAACAAAAGATTCGCGGTACGTTCAACCCAATTAACGCGTTGCTTGCGCTCTCTATACAGCTATCTCTCTCTCTCTCTCTGTCGCTCTGTGTATGGATCGTATGACATACTACGATTTTAGTATTGAAAGTCAACGTATTATGCAAAAATGCATATTGCAAATTGATAAGCGAACGCAAAGATCAGCGATATAAAACAAAAAACCGAAAGGAGTGTAAAGAAGAAGAACAAGAAGAAGAAGAAGAAGAAACAGTGCAGTCGAGTGTGTGGGGATGGTGGAAGAAAGATTGCAAAGCTGTCGGCACATAAAGCGAATGTCGCACGCACTGTTTGCCTCATTTACTCAAATTGAAAGCGACAATGTTTAGAGGTGGGGCAACGGGTAGGGGGTTGGGGGTTAGAGCAAACTCTCTGCCTTTGCGCTTAATGATGATGTTTTTCGGGGCCAAGATCAGATCGTTGCGATTTTCAATTAATGATCATTAAAACCAAACGCTGTATGTGATGATGATGCCCCGCACAGCCGTTGCCGCTGTCGTCGTTTGCTGAATATTATAGCAGAGTTCTGCGCCATGGGGATCAAGCGAAGCGTAAACCAAACTGCACACAGACAGACGAGAGAGAGAGAGAGAGAGAGAGAGAGATAGAAAGACGCAAACGTAGACGCACACGCACAGCAAGCGCGCATATGACAAAAAAGGGCAGCGGCAGCAGCAGCAGCAGCATCGGCAAAAGGGCCGAAGCTCTGCATCGTTTCGTCTCTACACGAAGCCGAACGTAACAGATCGTACGCAGCAGCAGCAGCAGAAGCAGCATGCCGACGTCTCTCTGTTGGCAACGTCAGCATCGTCGTCGCTGTTGTCGGCATCTCTTCTTCTTATTCTTCTGCTTCATCTTTCGCTCTTCACTGTGCGCCGCTTTGGAGTAAGCCAATTAAATGTGAGATCGTGTAATTGGCAAATTAATTTCAAACCAATTATAAAGAAAACGACTACAAAAAAAAAAACAACAACAACAACAATGAGCAGCGTCAGCGACAGAAACAGAGGCAGCAGCGGTTGTTTTTCGTTACTCAAACTCAATTCTCTTTGCTTGCTTTAAGCTTTGAGTTGAAGCTGAAGCTGAAGTTGCAGAGCGGCGACTGCGACTGCGACTGCTGCTTGATTTTTTTTTTGTTTTTGATTTTATTTTTTGTTTTTATTTTGCGGCTTCGTCTTTGCTTTTGCGACTTATTCAGGTGCGTGTGCTGCACAGATAAGAATCTGTGTAAATGAGCCACAGAGAAAGAAAGAAAGAGAGAGAGAGAAAGAGACAGTGACTAAGAGTGAGGGAGATAGAGAGTGAAAGACTGTTTATAGTTAAATGCAAGAGTATCGAGTTCTGTCGCAGATCTGAAGAGCAACAGAAACTTGTAATGAGCTAAAGATGCTAAGAAAAAAAAAGTTGAGAATGCAATTTGTCCTTGAACAAATAGATTTGAGGAGAATTGAGAGAAACTGAAAGAAGCGATGATTGAGAGAAGAAAAGAAGCTAATATATTGAGGATTGAGGTAAGGATACAGAGAAGACAAATGAAGAGACAGAGAGAGAGAGAGAGAGAGTAGAAAATGAGAAAGGGGAAAGAGGGAGAGAGAGAAAATGAGAAAATGAATAAGAAAGCAGAGTGAAAGAAAAAAATGAGAAATCTTGTGAGATGAGTGGAGAAAGAAAGAAGTATAGAAAAT
Source organism: Zaprionus obscuricornis (assembly GCA_037044475.1). Taxonomy (NCBI): domain Eukaryota; kingdom Metazoa; phylum Arthropoda; class Insecta; order Diptera; family Drosophilidae; genus Zaprionus; species Zaprionus obscuricornis. The sequence goes on from JBAMBR010001321.1 coordinate 85,321, forward strand.
GGGAAAGTAGAGGATCAACTTTAAAGTTAATGAGAAAGGGGAAAGAATGAGAAAAGAAAAGTGAGAGAGGATTAAAAATCAAAGAGGGAGAATATAGAAATTGAGAGAAAAGAAAAAAAAGGAAAGATAGAAAGAGATAAGCTCTATTTGGAAAAGCTTGGAAGCGAAAAGAATAAAGTTCGTGAGAAACATCAGAGGAAAGAAAGCGAAATATTTATAAACTCTATAAGAATCCTAAGGTTAAAGACAGAGAGAGAGAGAGAGAGGAAAGAGTGTAAAGAAAAACCTGGACTCTCTGATTGTAAGAAAGAGATAAAAGTAGACAACGAGAACGAGTGAGAAATTATTCACATGACATAAAAAGAAAATGCAAAGAACTTAAGATTTTTCACAGGTTGCTTTGCTTTGCACGCTTCTGCTATCTTACTCACTCTCGCATGTGCTTAACTCTCTCTCTCTCTCAACATGTTGTTGTTTTAATGAAATTATAATAAAAAGAAGAAGAGGAAGTGGAAGTGGAAGAGGAGGTAAAAAACCGCATAATGTGCGAAAGGTTCAGGGCGCACTTCATTTTTCATTTTGTCGCGACGCACTTCCTCTTGACAAACAGCAAAAAACAACAACAACAGTAATAACAGGAGCTGTGGCAACAAAAACAACAACAACAACAACAACAATAATAATAGTAATAATAATAATAACAGGAATGAACTGGTTGCCTCAGCCCTGTTCCTGGTTTCCTTGCTTGCCACTGCTGCTGCTGCCGAAGTTTGCATGTGCCGCTGCTTCGCTGCTTTAAGCATGCAACATACGCTGTGAGAAATAACGCTGTGGCATGAACAAAAAAAAAAACAAAAAAAAAAAAAAGTGCCACAATGAGTCGACTATAATATGAAACTTCTGTCCATCTGTCTGGCAGCGACAAAAATATATGACGACGCTGATGATGATGATGTTGATCAATGTTGATAATGATGTTTGCTGATGTTGCGCCGATGCCTTTTAATTATTAATAAAACCAATTGCAAAGTCAACTTGCCGCTCAACAGCAACAGCAGTGGCAGCAGCAGCAACGTCTGTAACTTGCACTGTGATTCTGACCAGGCCAAAAAAAAAAAAAAACGAAAACGAAAACGTAGAAAAAAATAATAAAAAAAATAAATATAAAAAAAAAGCGGCAGCAAAACCAACATGTTAACTTTTTAATTAACGAGTTTTCTTTTTCGATTTCAATTTGCCACAGCCAACAGGCAACACACACGCGCCGCCACACTGCTGCCCACAAAACTGGCCTGCAGCTTCTACTTGTTGTTGTTGTTGTTACTGTTGAAGCTTGCTTTGCTAGTCCCTGATCCGTCGCCCAGTTACCGTTGCCAGTTTGCCAGTTTGTCTCTCTCTCTCTCTCTCTCTCTCTCTCTCTCTCTCTCTCTCTCTCTCTCTCTGTGTGTGTGTGTTTGCGACTTGCCACACCGTGCGTGCTGCATTGGGCGCAACCTTAGCGCACTTTTATTTTAATTTAATTTAGCTGCAAAGTCGTTGCATGCTTCGCTGCTTCACAGTTGCTAGCAGCGACACATAACGACAGCGACAGAGAGAGTGAGAGAGAAAAGGTTCGTAGACTCTGTGACTCCAAGACACTCAGTCTCATTCTCTCTCTCTTTCTCTCTCACTCTTCCCATCTTGATCTGCCGCTATCGTTCGCTAATTCTCGCATCTCCGTCTCTCTCTCTCTCTCTCTCTTTCTCCCCCTCTCTCTACCACTCTTCTCCTTCGCACTCCTCCTTTCCCACTTGACCTTCTTGCTTTTTCTCTCTCTCTCTCTCACTCTCCAATATCTGCCTCTCGCTTGCTCCTATCTTTCTCTCTCTCTCTCTCTATGTCTCTTTGTCTCGTACTACAACAAGTTTTGTACACAGGTACAAAACTGGACATTCTTGCCACATGTGGCTGCAACAGCAGCAACCGCCGCCGCCACCGCCACCGCCGCAGTCTTCAGTTTGGGCAATGCACATTTATTAATAAAATATTTGCAAATTGTTGTCATGTGTGGCAAGCCAAGGCAATGCATACCTCTCCTACACACTGCCACATGCCACAAAGCTAAACTCAAGTTCTAGTTGACTCCGTGGAGTGTCATAAATTAAAGGATTACCACGTAACAGTGCAAAGGGGACGACACAGCACAATGACAAACAAATAGCAAGAAAGAAAGACACACAGAGAGAGAGAGAGAGAGAGAGAGGGGCGAGAGGCTAGAGCAGTGCAAGTGCAAGAGAGACAGAGACTCTAAGCTAGTTGTTAGCATTTTCAGCGACCACAGCGCACAATGTGTGGTAATTACAGTCGACAACAAAATTTAAGCTCCAGCTACTAAAATTAGTCGTACAACTTTATTAATTAATATATATAATATATATACTAACTATAAATTAACTAGCTAAATTATATTTATCATTTACGTATACTTAATACGCTCGAATATAATTGCATATAGTATAACGTATACTTAATATACACTAAAATCTTTATTAAATGTAAATTTTCTTATTTTTCACTTAAAATTAAATGCAAAAATGTTGACATTTTCTTTTATAGCACAAGATTTTTATAGTATATGCACTTTATAGCACAAATTTTAGAATGCCAAAAATATTTGTTAGAATTCCAAATATTTATTAAGTTTAATTAGCTTCATAATATTTTTATTTATATGTTCTTTATATATTATTTATTTATATATATTTTTTATATTTTCTTTATAATTTTTTTTTGTTTTTAATAATTTTTATATTTATATATTAATGCATATTTTATAAACATGAATTATATTTATTTTTTATATATTATAATATTCTGTCAAAATTGAATAGCTTTATATTTTTTTTTATCTGCTTTCATATGTTTTTTTTTTTTGTTTTGGATTATTTATTTTGTTCTATATTTTTGCATATTTTATATATACATTCTTTTATATTTTGTATATTTTTATATTTATATACATATTTATGTATATATATATTTTTTTTAATATATGTTTTTTATATATTATATTATATTATATTATATTAAATTATATTATATTCTCTTCAAATTTTTTATATACATTTTTATTTTTTTAATTTTGATGTGATATTTTTTCATATTCTCAATATATTCTCCATATATTTTTGCATATTTTCATTTTATATTTATTAAATTTTTCATTTTTTTATACAATTTTTATATTAATTATACATTTTTTTTAAATTAATTATACATTAAAATTTATTTAATAATTTTTTCATATTTTCTATATTTTTCTTTTATATATTTTTTCTTTATTTTTATATAATTTTTTTTTAATATTATTTGTATTTTTCTATTTTTTATTTTATTTTTTTTATATTTTTAATTTTTGTTATTTTTATTTTTTGTATATATTTATTATATTTTTCAACAACATTGTTTTATTTATGTTTTATATATATATTAATTTATATTTATATTTATTTATTTATGTTTTATTTATAATATACATATATTTTTTTAATATTTAAATGATTTAATATTTTATTGTACATTTTTTTTAATTATTTTATTTTATTGTAATTAATGTTGAAGCATAAGCAAGTTGCGTAGTGTTTATGAAAATGACAATTTGATGCGATAACATTTCATATTGCCTATATATAGATCTATATACATATACAATGTATATAATTATATATATATATATATATATATATATACATATGTCTACACTTTTGTAGGTGCGTCTGTGTCTGTTTTTCTGCTGCTTCTGCTTTTAGCTACTGTGCGAGCCGCAAAAGATGCGCGTGCGCGCGCCCTCAACAAGCGATAAGATCACTTTTATTGAGTGATGGGCGGGGGGCGGAAGGTAAGGGAAGTTAGTCGAAAGCGTAGGTAAAAGAAACAAAATAAAAACAAAAAATGGGAGTTGCAGGAATCAAATGAAAAGCATGAAGCAGAAACAAAAAACACAAGTAGCAAGCAACATAAGGAAATGCGAAAGGTAAAGAAATAAAAGGGAATGGGAATGGGAACGGAACGGAATGAAACGAAACGAATCAAATTGGTAGCAGGGCAATAAGCTATACTAATAAGCGGTTGCTTGCTGCTGTTGTTGTTGTTGTTGTAGCGTCTGCTGCAATCGGCTTGCGGCATCTGCGATCTGCAGTCAACTTGCTGCTGTTGATGTTCAAGTTGCGCCTGCTGTTCATTTTTGCAAACGATTCCCGCCACGACACGCCCCGCAGACAAAGAGACAGACAGACAGAGAGACAGACATTATATGTACACATTTGGCACATTTGTATGAATAATTTAATTATTGTTTAAATGTTAATTAATGCAACGTGAAGACTTGAGAGACAGAGACAGCAAAGACGACAGCGAGCGAGGCAGGCGATCAAGCTCTGTTTGTGGCAAAAGGAGATGGATATGGAGATGGAGATGAAGAGAAATAAGACCTGAAACGACAACGTTAACTGAGCCAATGCACTTCAACATTATTGTTGTTGTTGTTGTTGTTGTAATTGTTGTTGTTATTGTTGCTGTTTCTGTTGCTTTTGCACCTTCAGCGTACACACGCTCCATAAAGAAGCAAGTCGCCCGACTACAGTTGAGTTTATAACTTGACAGACACGCATTTGGCATTAATGGGTTGGTTAACTGACAACAGCAACAACAACAAAAACAACAACAATAAAACAGACAAACAACAACAGCAACAAGCAGACAAGATCTGCTGTGGGAGAAAAGTCAAACACCAACGCACTTTGTATATAGAAAAAAAAATATGCAAGCAAATGCTAAAAAAAAAAAAACAACAGTCAACAGACAGACAGAGACAGATATAGAGATAGAGAGACAGTGCAAGTGCAAGTAAGAGAGCATGATTGTAAATGCGTAAAAATTTGCAATTAGATAATAACTAAAGATCGTTAGTTAGCTGATCTACACTGATAACAATTGCAGCAACTAATTAAACAATTGTTTTATCTAGTCTTATGCTCAAAAAATTGAATAGAACATTTTTGATATATTATTGTAATACACGAAATTTAGATATACATATATCTTGAAGATATATATTCATATACATATATATATTCAATTTTTATTTCAGTCTCAAATGAATGAGACTTTAACTAATGTCAAGGCATGAAAATGCTTGAAGAAACTTGTTAGACTGCAAAATTTAGTATAAGAATATATCTATGATATATATATCTAGACAGAGAGAGAGAGAGAGAGAGAGAGATAGAGAGATGTTTGTAATTGTGTTTATGCAAGTGATTATTAATTTAACTTAAACAAACTGTAAAAATAAATGCTTAAGTTTAATTCATATTAAATTTCAAAGAGAAAAACATCATTTAAATGAGAATTACGAATTTTAATAATTATTGTACAAGCGACATATAGAATATTGCTAAACTAACACTGTAAATGTCTTTCATTCAATCACTTTTAACTTTGATTTAGCTCTTTATGTATTTCCTATCAAAATTTTGAACACTTTTTAACACTAAACTAACGATTTCTGCTTTTAAAAAAAATTTTAAAAAAATAAATTAAATATTTTATGATTATTAAAACATCGAAAAGTGCTGCAAGTGCTTTGCTTTTGAATTTTTGGACTAAAAAGTAAAAGTTACAACTTTGCCATAAACAAAAATTGGTTTCATAGAAGAAATTATCATCGAAAACTTCAAAAAATTTTTATGAAAATATGAAAAATTGTTGAATATAAAAGAAACATGCAAAATATTGCTCATCTGTAGCAAATGAAGAAGCACTCTTCAAGTCTTTTAACATCTGTTTAAACTGTTTTTTTTATGGGTTTCCTATTCAAATTTCATACACTTTCTATCTAAATTCTCGATTTAGGCTTTTAAAAATGTAATTATCACAGCATTTGAATTATTTTGAGACTCCTTGTAGATGTTTCATCTTCGGAATGACCAAAAAAAAAATGATTTCACTAACAGAAAATATATAGCCAGTAATCAAGAAATTTTTTCTGATATATTGCCCCTATTCTTTTGTCGTACGAATACACAAACGTACGAAATGTTGTCAATCTGACAATGAAAACTACTTTCCAAAAATTTTCCAAAATCGGTTTAAGTTTTTTTTTTTACATTTTTTCTATTAAAATTTTATATCAAAAATATAAATAAAATATTCTATAGGCAATCAGACTGCTTAAGAAAGTTCGGGAAGTTTGCAGCTATTGAATGGCACATTCGGAATGCCCAAAAACTTGTTACACTCTAAAAAAAAAAAAAAAAATATGTCTACAAAAAAATCTAGAAATTCTTTTCAGAAAACGAAAAAATTCAAATAAAAAAAAAAAAACGTGAAATTCTTCTAAAATAATGAGAAAAGTTATGTGAAAATTGTAAAGCCGTCAAAGTATATTTTGGCTATATTTTGATAGCTAAAATATTTGATGGATATAGTGGAAATTTTTACAATTTTTAACAGTAGCAAACTGTTGCTCAAGTTTCAGCTGTAAACACTATAAACCGCCCTCGCATATGTTTATAGAGCGCTTTAACGCGAAACGTAGCAAAAACAAAAAACAACTTGCTCAAATTACAAGAATTGAAAAATTATATAGGATTATAAATGATTTATATAAATAAATAGAAATAGAAATAAAAAAAAAAACAAACTTTAATTTCTTAAAATAAATAAAAATATAAATACTTCTATATAAACAAATGATTTGATTACTGGGAGGGGCAGACAAAAGCATGTTTCAAATTTACTGTGAACAACAAAAACAACAAAAAAAACAAAAAACAAAATAAATAAATAAAAATCAAGCGAAAATAATTGTTTTGATTTTCACGTTTTATTTTTATTTATATTTTTCTTGTTTTTTTTTTTTTTGTTTTCTTGTTTTTTGTTTTGTTTCGATATTAATAATTCTTCGGGTATTTGAGATTTGAGTGCGCAATGTGAAATGTTTTTGATTCAAGGAATTTAGCTTAGCGATATTAATGTGTTATGATTTTGTGTTTTGTTTATAATTTTACTATGAAAATTCTATTATTTTTCTATTCTACTTTTTCTTCTTCTACTTCTACTTCTTCTTCTTGTTGTTTTTTCAGTTAGTGATTGATTTTATATACATATAACTAATAAAGACAAATTCACAACCCATAAACACACGTAGTGCATGTTATTGTTGTTGTTGTTACTGCTGTTGCTGCTCTTGCTGCCGCTGTTGTTATTATTATTGTTTTTGTAGACGCATCGAAACTTGAAACTCAAGCAATTAACAGAAAAGATTTGCGTTTTCTTGTTCTTAGTGTTGTTGTTATTGTTATTCTTTTGGGTGTCTCGTTTTCGCTCTCTCTCTCTCTCTCTCTCTCTCCCTCTCTCTGTTTAGTTGCTTTTTTTTCTTTCTTCTTTTTTTTTTGCCTTTTGTCAAATGCAACTAAAAGCCACAAAGACCACAGTCACTGTCGTGGCAACGCGACGCTGGCGACGACGTTAATTAAAACAAATGGCAAAAATAAACAAGAGAGCACAAAAAAAAATAAAAGAAAATAAAAAAAAAAAACAAAAAAAAACTAAAAGTAAACTAATTAAAAGGATCGCAGCGAAAAAGTTTCAACTTACATATGCAGAAAATTGTTGTTGCTTTTCTTGTGATGACGACGACAACGAACAACGACGACGACGACGACGATGTTGATGTTGATGATGCAGCAGAAAGTGCGAGCGAGAAAAAGTATATGTTGAATTTTAGTTTCTTTTGCTTTCTGCTGCTGCTGCTGCTTCGTCTTCTAAGCAATTGTTATTGTTATTGTTTCTCGTACTCTGCTGCTGCTGCTGTTCCTTCTAGGCTTCAAATTGCAGCCAAGGCTTGTTTAGCACTTGTTTTTGTTTTTCTTTTACAGCTTCTTGTGTTGGCTTTTTTTTTATTATTTTTATTATTATTATTATTTTGCTAGTATTTTATTTTATTGTAACAAAAAAATAAATTCTGCACACAGGAATGTGTTTTGTTATTGTTGTTATTGTTTCTTATTTTTGCTTTTCCTTTTGTTTATCTTGTTATTATTATTATTGTTGTTGTTATTATTGTTATTGTTGCTGCCTCAGTGCTAATTGAGTGCGAATTTTTAATGATTCTACTAAACGCATTAAAATTGTTGATGCTCGAATTGCTTGCACATACACTGACAATCAATTAGTGCGATAGAGTAAGAACAATATGTGCTGAATGCAATTGCGAGAGCATGTCAAAAACAATATGAAAAAAAAGAGAGTGTGCGAGAGAGCCGATATAAAGAGAACAATGCGCGCGTGATTTACCGTTGATTGATCAGTACAGATGGCGCTGCTGCTGCTGCTGCTGCTGCTGCTGCCTGGCAATATCACTCAACACAAGCACACACACATATACAGACGCAGACGTAATGAGCGTAAAATAAAGAGAGAGTATGTGTGATGTGATGAGATTAGAGAGCACAAAAGTTAATAAGTGAAGTTTTGTTTTGTTTTTGTTTTTTTGGTTGTTTTTTTTTTTGTTCAACTGTTGTGATTTTTTTTCTTGTGAGCAATGTTAATTGAGAGTAAAAGTGTAGCGTGTATATTTTCTAAGAGCGTAAAACCAAAAAAATTGATGCTCAACACCTGCAACAACACAAAATACACTGCTAGGCAGGGGCAGGCACAAATACACAAACACACACACACGCGCGCGTACAAATACACACACACGCACGGACGTATACGGGCGCGAAATTTTGCTACGAAACTGAACTCGACTCAATTAGTTAGCTCGTAAATTTGCATATTTCAAATTATTGTTTCACACAAAAACGCCATTGGGGGGGAGGAGGAGGTATGTTGATGTAGCACGTTTATAAACACAAGATCTTTTTCCTCTATCGTTGTTGTTGTTGTTATAGACTCTTTTCTTTTGTTATTGTAAACACTTTACACTTATATAAATTTATACATTTATATATATATATAAATATATTGAAGGCAGATCCCAAAAAAAAAAACAAACAAACAAATATAAATAATTTAATAATAAAAGAATGCGCTTTTTTTGCACTTTGCACACCGAAAACAATTTGAATTTCGCGTAACGTAATTTTCTTTTACTGCTGTTGCTGTTGCTGCTGCTGCTACACTGCTGCCTGCGCACACAACACGACCGCCAGCGCCGAAGTTCACTTGACGAATGCGACGAGACTGCATGAATGAAAACCGAAAAGCGGCAAACTGCTCTTATTGTTGTTGCTGCTGCTGCTGTTGCTATTGCTGCTGTCTCTGCCTCTGCTGCTGGTGCTGCTATGACTCTGTGTAGTTGTGAGGTGGTTGGGCCAGCTATAGCTAGCCTTACTCTCTCTGGCTTTCGTTCTCTCGCTCTCTCACTGGCTTATCAGCTGCTGCTGCTGCTGTTGCTGTGTTGCTCTTGCTATTGCTATTGCTGCGACGTCGCTGTCACTGCGCTAACAAACAGAGACCGGCATTTGCTGTTGCTATTGCTATTAGCGCGAGGGTTGTTTTGGCTCTTGCGCAAATGTTGTATACGTATACGATATTCTACGCTCGCCGTTGATTGTCTTCGTTTTATGGGTTGTGCTGTGGTATGGGGGGGTGTGTGAGTGTTAGTGTTGGAGATTTTTGTTATTTTTGTTTTTCTTGTTGTTGTTGCTGGTGTTTGCTACTGCTGCTGCTGCTGTTGTTGTTATTGTTGTTGTTGCTTTTAGCTATTGGGGCTGTGCTGCTATTGGACGTCAAGCGTTTTGGCTTTTGCCAAGCAGCCGCCTATCGCAGGTGCCGGCCAAATCGAGGGTAGCAGTTAAATAACAGTTAACAGTAAACTGTTAGACCAAACAGTATACACCTGTGCGTAGGCGCACCGTCACTGTTAACTTCATTTCTATCAAAGTGGCATGTAAATAGTTTTACATAGACCAACATACACACATACACACATACACTGTGTTATATATATGTATGTATTTGTGTAAACTTTGTAGGTGGAGCTTGAGGCGCGTCTTCTCCTTCTTCTTCTTTTTCTTCTTGTTTGTTCTTATATAAGTAAAATGTGTGTAAAGTTTAGTCGCAATTTCCTTTAAGATTTTTATTTTAATTAAATGCCAAACCCTTTTCAGCACAAAAAAAAAACCCCTGTAAATGACTTTGTCGTTAGAATTGTTACCCAGTATTTATAGCGTAAAATAGAGTAAAACTTCTATGATTAAATCCATTTAATCAGCAGCAGCAACATCGATCATGCCAAGTCCCACTGTGCATACATATGTATGTATGTAGGATCTTGGCAGAATCTATGGCAGTTACAAGCTTTTAATTTTATTACAAAATATTTATGCATGCATATTACTTGCAGCTATTTCAAGCATATTTTTATTATATTTCTACGCTGCCTTGAAGTAATAGAAATCGCACATAACCTCAAAAAATAGCCGAACGTTTAACATTTGGGCAGGAAGTATGGCACAGAGAGACCTTAAAAGCACAATTTTAACTGTATTTTGACATACGAATAATGTCAACTATGCGAATATGCAAAATTTTAGTACGATCGCCTGATGCTAGATCACTTGGCTGCATTACTGGGTATTTTAGTAGTCTTGCACAGTGGTTCAAGTGTGTTAAAATTTTTTTTTATTTATTTTTTTTCTTAACTTTGGTGTCATCACGTTTTTTTTTTCTCTCTCTCTCTCTAATGACAAAAATGAAATAACTGTAACGTAGGGTTGCTGCTTTTGCCACTGCTTGTTGCTTGCCACAACATTACAGTTGCATTGTTCCCATTGTTGCCCATTGTTGTTGTTGTTGTTCTTATTTCTTGTTTAGCCAAACGTCATTTATTATATTTTAACTTTGCGCTGATTTTGATTTTGATTTTGATTTTTGCCGCATAAAAAAAAAACAAAAAAAAAAACTTGACAGCACTATCTCATTATCTTTGCCGCATCCTCTGCTACCTCTCTCTCCCTCTAACTCTAATTCTATCTATTTCGTAGTGCTACCACATTACATTAAAATCCTTTCAACCCCTTTACTTGCTTTAATTTTTCAGCCATAACAAATTTGTTGCAGCATTGAAAAAAAAAAAAATAATAATAATAATAATAACATATAATAGAAAGAAAGGAACGAAGAACGAAAAGCGAAACGCGAAATGCGAAACGCATGCCACATGGACAACCGCATAATGAATTGGCTGCATAAATAATAGGCTCAAACTACTTAGGATAAGCATACCGAGAGCACACGCACCCAGATCATATGTGTGCGAGAGAGAGAGAGAGAGAGAGAGAGAGACAGAGAGAGAGAGAGAGATAGAACGAGATATATATTGTGACGCAGCCGAAATCCACCGCAACCCCCTGGACCGCACTGCATCCCCTTCTAGACAGCAGCAAAATTCTGCCGCTACTGCCACTGCCATTGCCACAGAGGCGGCAGCATTATTCATACATAAAAAGCCAATTAAAAATTTATAATAAACCCCGCACCAGAAAATGCAGCAACCCCAAAAACAAAAAAAAAAAAAAAAACAAAAAAATGAAGAAAGAAAATAAATAAAGTAAAATAAAATTAATGTAAGCAACAAGAAGAAGTTGCTTCTTCGCTTGCCACACACTGTGACGCATAGTGCCAGTATCCAAATGTAAATCTAATTTTAATCATTGATAAATCCATAAAAAAAAATAAAACAATTTTTGAAAATTAATTTATAAAAAATTGAAATAAATTTAAGATTATAATTTCTTCTTTTTTTTATTTTTACATGCTTCACGATATACGATATACATATATATAATGTATATATCTTTGATTAATCTTAATATCTTGCTTGATCAAACAGTAAAACTAGCAGTCTATTATTTATCATTTGTTGCAGTTCTTTAATTTTAAGCTAACTTCATTTTAATATTTCTTATATAAAAATTAAATTTTCAATCTTTTTCAATCTTTCATATAACATAGCTATATGTTATATAATATTCAGATTTTGAGCCAAAAATTTGACGTACATGTTTTTGCTCATTGCTCAAAACTGAAATTTTAGGCGAATAGCTTAACATACAAACAATTTTTTTTTTTTATCAAATTGCACAATTTGAACGAATAAATTTTCAATTGATGACAATTATATAGTCTCATCCGATTTGACATACATATGTCATCCCTAAACTCAAATTCTATCATTTTCAACTGCATCGCTTTACATACAAAAATTTGTAAATTTTCAACTGATCAACTGACTATGACAGCTATAACATACGACAGCTATAACATCGTACATACATATATAAGCTTCGATTTCGCCGTTAGCAACTTATATATGTATGTATATGTATATATGTATAACTTAGAGTCATAAGAAACATCTATGTCAAATTTCATACTAACTGTGCAACTGTAAGACAAAAACATAAATTTTATAAACTTCATTTTTAAGGGCAGTGCCACGCCCCACAGCTGTCTAACAACTATTTAACTTGTGCAAATTTTTGGGCACTTTTATTTAGTATTAAAAAATGTCATATAAAAAATTTGTATATATTTTTTTTCACTCTATATAATTGCATGCTGTGACCACTGTGCGCAAGCTGCCTCAAAGTGAAAGCTTAAAATCATATGAGAATCCTGCCTCTGTGTACGTCCGTCCGTCTGTACATTCGCATGGAGCTGTTGGTTGGTTGTTTTGGTATTACTGTTGTTTTTTTTTTTGGGTGGAAATTGTAGTGTTTTTAAAAGGGGCTGCTGCAGCAAGACAGCAAGCAGCAGTACTGCAGGGATGGGAGGGGGGTTGGGTTGGGTGGTTGTAAGGTCGCACACGCATCTAGCGCTAAATTAGATGTAAAATAATGAACATTTCAATTAAAATAATTAATATTATGAAGTGTATGGTGCGCTTTTCGCATTCTCTCACACAAAAATAGATACAGACGTATGTAGAGAGAGTGAGAGAGACAGAGAGAGAGAGCGCAAAGATAGACTGACAATATAGATGCATAGGGCATAGGGCTGAGATAATTTCAAGATCCTGAGGCTGCTCGGCCACTAAGCACTCAATTAACCATTTTAATGTTTATGCTGCCAGGTTATGTGCAAGTGAGATAGAGAGAGAGAGTGTAAGTGTGAGTGAGAGAGATGAAGCAAGGCTTTTTTTTTTTTTTTAATTATAATTAAACATGCGACGAGCGACGAGTGAAGCAAATGAAATGCTTTTCGGGTGGTTGATACTTTGATATGGCATATGATATGGTATAATATGGCACAGGCTAGCTATGTCTATATGGCATGAGCAAGATTCATATTATAGCTATGACTATGGGCTATGGCATTGGCTCTGACTATGGCTATGGATGTTCTGGCATAATCACTTAGACGCGTGCAGCGCAGCATTTAAAATTAATTCTACTCAAGTGCGTTTTGGGCCGCCCACACACACACAGAGAGAAAGAGAGAGAGACACACACAAACACACAGAGAGAACACACGTGGCACACGTGAAGCATACAAAGCTCACTCTCTTTTCTGTCTATCTCTCACTCGCACTCGTACTCGCTCTCCCGCTCACTGTCGCATCGCATCTTGCAAGCCAAAAAGATGGCCTACGATTACCGTTAGCATTTTTGTTGTTTGCCAGCGAAACAAATTGCACGCTAATTGCTTATGTTCAATTAAAAGCAAATACACAACACACACACACACACATACACTTACACTCTTTTACTGCATACGCAACGAAATGAAATGAAACCAAAACGAATGGAAATGAAACGTTAGATTTTAGCTAGTAACAAACAAAAAATAAAAAAAAAAAAAAAAACGACAACGCTTGCAAATTGTGCTGTTCACTGTGCTCACTTTTCCCACGCAACAAGCACCCAACAGTGTTGCCCAAGAAAAAAATAGCTAAAAATGTTAGCGTGCTGTAAAAATCCATACACTTGCAGGCTGCAAGACTGCATTTCGAGCGATCGTACCTATGGCAGCTATATTCATACATATATGATACAGTGATCCGATTTCTTCCGATTTGTACGTCAGATATACAAGGCGTTACTAAATTCAGATCTTGTAAATTTCAGCCATATACATATGTATGTAGCTTAAGAAATAAATAAGTTTTTCATACAAAATTTCAAATTTCTACTGATTGTTCCTTTGGCAGTTGTAAATGATATAGAGCACTGATTTTTACCAAATTTATTTGAGCGATATAATTCGTCAATAAACCTAAATTCTGTAGATTTTTGTAGAACAAAAAGAAGGTTTTTATACAAAATCTCAATTTTCAAGCGAACTTTTTTATGGCAACTACATACATACTATATGATATAGTAGTCCTATCCGACCAATTTCTTTCACTATACAGCTTATGTGTCTAGAGAGTAAATATGTATGTTAAGTTTAATTGAAATAGCTTTAAAAGTAAGAGACTAAATTTGGTTTTAAAAAAAAACTGACAGGCGAAGGAACAGAAGCACGCACAGATGTACATATATATGTACATGTATATTTAGAAGCTTTTGTCAATGCTGAATAAGAATATTCATACTTTATGGGGTCTACCAAGATGTCAACTTATGGTGTTCAAAATGAATAAACCCTCTGCAAGGGTTTAAAAAAAAAGCCAGGCAAAGAAAAGCTATAAAAAAATGTATAATAATAATGTAAAAAAATAAAATATAAAAGCTCATTTACTTTATGTAAATTAATATATGTATATAATACAATATGTTATGTTTTTCAAATGTACAAGGAAAAAAGCAAGCTTTTAGCATTAAAAAAGCTAAATGCGCAACACTCCTAACAAGGCAAAAGAAGACGCACACACACACAATAAGAAGCGGTACAATAAGCGTAAAGAGAGCGTGCAAGAGAGAATGGAACAAGAGAGAGGGGAAATGTATATAAAGCAATGCAAGAGTACATGTAAGAGAAAGGCAATAGGCCAAAGAGAGGGGTGAGGGAAGGTGTAGAGCACAACACAACACAACACAGCACAGCACAGACAAACGACGCTGGGACAGCAGCAGAGCAGTAGAGCAATGCTTTTTGTTTTGATTTTGATCCTTTGCGCAAATAATTGCCTAATTGTCTCTGGTCTCTGCTTGTCAGTGGCACGCATTTGTTTCTTATTGTTCGTGTTGTTGTTGTTGTTGTTTTTGCTGTTACTGCTGATGCTGTTATGCATGCAAATGGTAACGCATATTTCTTATATACAAATCCATTTTCATCTATTAATTGGCAGCGCGCTCAGCAGCTGCTGGCCAGAAATAACAGGCAGCAGCTCGCAGGAACAAGGATCTCGCGCTCCCCTTTCATTTATTTATCTTTCTTTCTTTTTTTTTTTTTTGTTACACAATTAAGCGCAACTGCAAATAAAAAAAATAAAAAGTGAAACCAAAACGAACGAATGTATGCTGCGGTTCTTAATGCTCTACATACAGTGTACATACATACATACATACATACATATACAAATGCATATCTATGTACATATTTACATATGTATGTATGTAAATATGTATGCGTACAGACTTGTATTTATTTACATGTTTTACTCGATTTTCTCACTTTGAAAACTAATCAAATGATCGCTAGATATGCAATAAGTTAATACATACATATGTACATACATACATATATATATTCATATATATATACATACATACATATATACAGCCTTACATATGTACATATGTACATACATAATTATGCATTGTAAATGTTACTCTTACTTCTCATATAAATATCAAGATGGCTGTCAACGTCTTTAATTTACTATCGCACGCACACACATGCAAATATAAAAAGCTATACGCACACACATACATACATACATATGTATAAAATTACAGTGCAATTATATGCGTGTCGTCGCGCATCTTCTTCGTCTTCATTCATTGTTTTCTTTTTTCGGCTGCTGTCACTGCAACTGCTGGTTTCTGCTGCTGCTGCTGGTTGCCTGCTACTGCTACTGTTATATTGTTATTGCAAAATTATAATAGGCAGCGGCTGTGCGCTCTGTTGTCAACATATTGATTGCCCACTGTTAATAACATGTAAACGAGAGCAAGAGCGAGAGCACAAATGTAGAGCGAAGAGAAATCGATCGTGTGACGAGGGCAGCACAAGCAGTTCCGGCAAGCGTGCAAGTATAAAATTTCTCACTTTCAACGCATTTCTAATTGCATTGCATTGTGTTGTGTTGTGTTTTTGTGCGTGCCAGCAGCAGCAGCAGCAGCAACAACAGCAACAGCAGCAGATATCCAATTTCAATACATAATTTATTAGCTGTGACTGTAAAATGCGGAATTGTGCACACAATGCACTTTAAAATTGACTTTACCGTTTTATTTGTTACGTTTCAGTTTTTCGTGTTCTTAGTGGAAGCAACCGTGGCGGCGGCAACGGCCGGCAGCAGCAGCAGCAGCTTCAGTTACTTTTGCAATTCCATGATAAATGATAGGGCGACGCCTACGCGCGTCAAGGGTTGACGTTGCCGTTGCTGTTGCCGTTAACGTCACAGTCGCATTTTGCGGTATACCGCAGCCAACGCCGATCAAATGCCTGATAAGCGTTGACAACGACACCGAGCAATGGGGCAGCAACAACAACAAAAACAACAACGGACGCAGCGGCGGCAGGCAACAACGTTGCTGCGGTTGACACTGCAAACGGTTGCAAGTCAAAATTAATTAGAATTTTCAACAGCGGTAACAGAGTTAAACAGCAGCAGCAGCAGCAGCAGCAGTAAATAAGAAGAGCGAACAATTATGAGAGACAATGAATGCAACGAATTTTGTATTCACTTAGGCAAGCGGCACTTAAAAAAAGAATTTATGAAAATTAAATTAATGAACATCAAAAAAAAAAAACAAAAAATAAATAAAAAATAATTAAATAAATAAGAAAAAAAATTTATAAAAATAAACGAAAATGTAGAAACAATAAATAAATAAATAGAAAAATAAATAATTTAAATAAATTTATAATAAAAAATTCAAAATAAGTAAATAAGAATTAAAAAATAATAAATAAAAAACATTTTTTTTTTTAATTAATTAATGAAATATATTTGACATTAATTAACTTAATTTAATTTTTTTTTATGATTTTTACCCTTCAAACTCACATGTGTTACATGTCGCCTAACAAAATTCAAGCAACTTTCAAAAAATGTTAGTGCATAAAGTCAGCGCCAAACGCTAAATTGAAATCAGTACAAAACAGCAAAAAGCAAAAGAAAACAAAAAAAAAAAGTGAAATAAAATAAAAAACGATCATTAATCATCAAGGCAAAAGGGTTGACACGCTCGACAGTGCCCAAAAATACAAAAAGGGAAAACAGAAGAAAACAAAAAAAAACGAAAAAAAAAGAACAACAACAAAAGGTAAGTAACGCGAGTAACACGCACAAAAAGGGTTGCTTGACCGGCGCCACAACAAAAACAATAACAACAACATCAACAGCAGCAGCAGCAACGAAAATAACAACAAGTAAAAAAATACAAAAATTAATTTTTTTTAATATTAAAAATGCATAAAAATCTTATAGTTTGCTCATTTCTAATAATTTTTACAAATTTGTTTTTCTTGAAACATAATTTTTATCATTTGTTCTGGTCCATTTCGTTCTCACTTTCGGATGATTCCAGCATCGATTCCATAAATTGTACGCTATGATCTTTAACTAATTCACGCAACTCTTCAGCGTGTCGCTCTTTTTTCATTAATGCGGCCACCGTATAATCAAATATTGCTGGATTTCCCATTAGACAATTGCGCAGCTGCTTTGTATGACGACGCATTCGACGTTTTATTGCGGCATATGAAAGATTATGCTCATCATCTGTAATAGCAGCATCTGCGCCTTCCATTAAATAGCGTAGCGCCAATTCAATATTATTATTAGCATATGATAATGCACGACGTGCATCACGCATTGGATAACCCATTTCATCAACAAGCTTCACTAGATCCTTATTATCACTTTCATTTTCCACATTTATAGACATTATTTATTTATTTAATTTTGTTTTGCTTTTAATCCTTTTGCTACCAAACTCTGCTCTGATCAGCAGCTTTTTTTTAATGTTACTTAACAGTTGACTGTTAATTAACAGCGCGCGGCAAATTGAATTGAATTTACATACATATTTTATTTGTTTTTTATATTGATATTTTTTATTTAATATTTTTTCTGTATGTTTTTTAAAAATAAATAGTTAGTATTTAATGTATGTTTATATTTAATTTTAAAATTAAGCTTTTGTTTAATTGCAGAGCATAAATTAATTAACTTTACCAAATGAGTTTAACAGCAGGCAATGCTGTTAAGTGTTTCTAATTTCTAAGCTAAGCTTTTGCTAATTGACGCGCATAGATCAATAAATTAACATAACCAATTGAGTTTAACAGCAGCGAATACTGTTACATTAACATTAATAATTCATATGTATATTCTGTGACTTGCTAAACGAAATACATATTTATACATTAGATAATTATAATTCGATTTTATTGTCAAAGTTGTTGATCTTTATAAATTAAATTTTTATTATGATCGATAACATTTGTATATTGCTCGTGCTATCGATTTAGGCAGCGGGAGGAGCAAGAGAAAACAAGACTTTTGCTAACAATTAGATATCTCACACACACACACACACACACAGACGCATATGTACATACAAAATCCGCTTCAACAGCTGCGCTGCGCTGAGCTTAGCTAAGCGCTCTGCTAGCCTGTCCCACTGTCTGCCACTGCTGCCGCTGTCTACTTTTTGGTCTGCTATTTATGCGTTGTACAATTTTAAATAATCACCCCATTGGGAAATTTCATGGAAAAGTCCAACAACAACAACAACAACAACAATAATAATAATCGAAACCCTTTCATTTTGTTCTCTTAGTTTTGCTTTGCATTACTTTACTATTTGTGCTGCTTGTACATGTATGTATGTATGTATGTGTATATGAATGTATGTGTAACCGTTGCTTACACTGATTTATTGCCGTTTTTCTTGTTGTGCTTTTCGGTTAACTCTTTGTTTATAAGCAGCAGCACTACAGCAGCCCGGCAACAGTAGCAGCAGCAGCAGCAGCAGCAGCAGCAGAGCAGCCAAGGGACAAACAAGTGGCCCGTAAACAACAACAACAACAACAACAAATAAAAATAAAGAAATAAAACATTTGCCATTACCCTCATCTATCACAATTTCTTGTTACTTTTACCCAACATTTTTGGGTTTAAAAACGCATTATTTTTGCTTCTTTTTTTTTCCTGGTAATTGAAGTTTTTAGTTTTCATTAGGCAAAAGGCATAAGAACTGGCACAGTGGGGACAAAGCTTGACAGGCGGTGCACAAAATAAATGGCTCTATAAGAGCACACAAACACACACACACGCATAGAAACTGAGATAATTTCTAAAAGCTAAAAGTTAAAACATGCTTAGAAATATACAACAACAATAATGCAAAAAAAAAAATAAAATAAAGTTAATTATTTTCACTTAAGAAAGACAATACCCAAATTCAGGATAACTTTTGCTATGCAAACTTTGAAATAAATCTCAATGTTTTTTTTTCTCCTTTTTTTCCTTTGACTTTTTGAGCATTACGTAGTTTCATTTTATGTAGAAATTTTGATTTCGTTTATAATTTCATTCTTTATAGAGCAATGGTATTGAAATTTTTAGCATTTATTTTTAACAGTGGCTAAAATAAATTGCTCAAGTTTCAGATACAAAAATCCAAGGATCAATAGAAACTGTCTGTATATTATGTAAGCATTGACGTCCACCCTAGCATATAATCATAAGTAATCATTGAAAAACTTCTTGATTAGAGGTTTCATGACGTCCTGATTTTATTGAGAAACTTTAGGGGTTTTTTTTTGGAATTGTATATAAATGTTTTGAAGAAACACTATGAAATTCGTGATTTCCAAAAAAAAAAAAAAAATGACCAAAAATCGTTAAGCATCAAAATATGACAAAAATTAAAAATATAAAAAAAATAAGAATAATAAATAAGAATTACGCATAACATTCATTAATTATTTTTCTCACAACATTTGGAAAATATGTTAACATCATAATGAGATGTTTTCATCTTTACATTTTTGGGAATTTACATATTTTTTTTTTTAATTTGAGGGGAAGGCAATTTTTCATCTAACAATACTGACGAAATCATACAAATAAAAAAATTTAAAAAAAAAATGTCTCAAAAATTTAAAAAGAAAAAATAGTATAAATACAAAAAAAATAATTTATACATATAAAATAATTTCTAAGAATAAATTTGAATGATTACGAATATGAGAAGCAAATAGTTTGACCCCCTTTCTCTCTTGGATGAGCTGTATAAAAGGCTTCGACTAGTCAAAGATAAATTTTCCATTGTTGCTCTTTTATTTTTATTTTCAATTTTTGAAAACTTGAGTATTTGAATTATGTGAAAAACGTGCATCGAGCATTGTCGATAGAGTCAGTCGATAGTTATCGCAGAAACGTATTGCAATTGTTGGTTCGATTTTACAAATGGGAAAATCACTTAACACACCGTTAACACCCACATTAGTTGTACTTGGCCGCACACACACAGACACACACATATATACTTACAAGTAAAGTTTGTCTGCTGCCTGGGAAATGCGCAGCGCTCCATTTATAATGTACATGAATATCGTTTCAATTACTTTGCTAACTTCTCTCTCTCTCTCTCTTACTCGCTTATGCTCTCTGTGTGCGTATGTTTGTTTGTGTTGTGTGTGTGTGTGTACCCACCCCTGACAGATTTTGGGCAACCAGGGATCATAATCGAATTAAATGCATTGCCAAACAGAATTGAAACGAAACGAAAAAGTCATTAAAAACGCAACGCTAACGATTGCACGCAAATTTGTTGTTACGCTCTTGCTCTCGCTCTCGCAGTCGCAGTCGCTCTTACTTCCGTTATTTCCTTATTCAGCTACCCGCTGTTCGCACACACACATACGCATACGTGCCAAAAACTATCGAAAAAATTGTTTCGCACGTGGCGTGCTGGTCACCCGAGATAAGAAACTGTCGACGCGTGTCCCAAAAACCAGCAACTGTCTCTGTCACACACACACACACACAGATGCACAGTACTAACAGCAGCAGCAGCCGCAGCATACAATACAAATCACAACACAATGCATGAGCATAACTCAATGCGTGTATGTGTGAGTGAGAGCGCAAGACTTTGCATTTATACGTACATACATATGTATGTGTGTATGTGTGTACGTATTTATGACTTGAAATCCGATTGACAGATTCACATCGCATTGTGATTATCATTATTATTATTATTAGTGTTTGCACTAAGCAAACTGACTTCAGCGGCTATTATTATGCTTATATGATTATTATGCTTCTTCTTCTTCTTCATCATCATCATCAAGATTGCCTTTTACTGCTATACGCATTGTACTATGGAGTTGAAAGCCTTTATTTTATTTGTTTTCTTCTTCTGTTAAGCTTCCGATAACAGATCTAAAACTACATTACGTTGACTTTTTCATAATGTGATTTATGTATTTTATTTTATATATTTATTTATTTATTTCTTTTGTTCTCTGATCTTGTTACTTCTTCATTTACTGTCTCCCCCTCATATGCACACGCAACAGCTTAAAGCTTAAAGCTTAATTCAATTTCAATTTCAATTTCAATTCAATTTAACAACTTACTTTTATTCATCATTTCCTTCTCTTTCCACAATTTCTTTCCATGTATTGCACTTGAAATTATGCAAATTATGTATGTATATGTCACAGTGGACACCGACCTATGACAATAATATTTTCACACGCAGTCAACCCTGCGTTTTGTACGTTTGTCACACTGTGTGCTGCAACTTCTCATTCCATGAATATTCATACAAAATTAAGTTTGTTACAGAGGACAAAAAAAAAAAAATATGCAAAATGTAAAATGGAAAATGGGAGGAAAATGAAGCTTAACAAATCACAAATTGATATGGCAATCCATCAACGGTTGACAACAGATGCGGCTGGCCGGAAAAGCGGGCGGGGGAGTTGGGCGAAATGTGTCAGCAAACGAATGGCCACAATTGCCATGGCCACGGACACGTCCAACTAATCGCTTCCCACGATCGTTGAGCGCAATACATAGACACACACACACACACACAGACACATACACATATGCATGCATGCATAGCATATATTTCAATATGTAAAATTGCGCCTTCATTAATCCGTAAATTAGAAGCATTGAATGAAATGATATCAATTCAACTGGCTGCGCACTACCGTCAACTCAATTCCTCATACTTTCATTTCTCTGCATTTTTCCCCCTTTCTTTCTTCTCAACTAACGCCTGTACTCTCTCTCTTTCTCTCTCCCTTACTCTTACTAACTACTCACCCCAAATTTTCGAACTGGTGCTGACAAACAAGTCGCGTATTTGAAGTGTACCCTGTGCAGCAGTAGCAGCAGCAGTCGCCCTACACAACAAATCACTGCACACTCACACATACACACATGCACGCATATAACATACACTAGCCAGAGAGTGCGAGTGCGTATGGTAGGGAGAGAGAGCATTGGGTTGAACTGCAAAAGAGAATGTTAAACTACAATGAAGGGCAATTGCAAAAGCTAAAGCAATGCCCAATTTCAAATTCAAATCTCACCATGCCAAGGGCAGAATAGCACTGCACAGTGTACTGAAACTAGGGAAACAAGTTGCAATAATTATTAATAAATTTAAAAAAAAACTTAAAATTATACTTAAAATTAATTAATCATTATTCATAATTGTTTAATTTTTTTTTATTTTATTATTATTTTTATTACATTTTATTTCAATGTTTATCATGTTGCACCACTGTGCGCATGAAATGTCACTGACATGTCAATGACAAAGACAACGGCCCAAAAAGTAGATGATGATGACACAAGAAAAACAAAAAACAAAAAAAAAAAGAAAACAAATTGCAACAACAACAACAACAAATTGTTAGACAGTCGAAGCGAAATAAAATTAAATGAAATTTGTATATTAAAACTGTATTAGTCTCAATGCTGTGTATGCCGCGGTCGCTGCCTACGTCGTGACGCGTCGCCTGTCAAAATCAGCAACGCATCCTCTGCGTTAGGTCATTTGAATGAGACGACGACGACAACGACGTCGGCGTACGCTTTTCCCCCTTTTATGCAGCCGCCGCAGTGTCTATAGTAATAGGAACCACGAACAGGACCAAATTGTACGCACTGAAGCATGAAAAATGCGGCGACCACAGGAGCAGCAGCGCATCAGTGACAGTAGCACCAATGACAGCTACAGCTACAGCTACAGCAGCAGCATCAGCAGCGGCCACAGCATTCACCAGGGCGGCAGAACTCAATTGGAGTGTAAAAATGTTGTGAGCAGCAATAGCAGCAGAAGGAGCAGCATCGGCAGCAGTTGAGCGCGAGCGACCGTTTGACATTTTCGTGTGCATAATTAAATTACGCAGCGGACAGAATGAATAAAACGTAAAATGAGAGTGTGGGAAGAGGAGAAGAGTAACGTACATACATATGTACATATGTATATTTACAGGCGCATACACTAAATATGCATATGCAAACCAGTGTTGCCATTTTAGCTTATTTAAAGCTAGATCTAGATCTAGCATATTTAATAACACAGTATAGCTGGAAAAATCTAGCATTTTTTCTATTTTATTTTACTTATGACTTTAATATAAATTTATTTATTTTTAGATTTTTTTTTTTTTTTTTTTTTAGCTTATTTTAACAATCAAAACCTTGACTCTCACTCTACCATTGATTTAGATGTCATACATTTATCTTAGTAGGAAAAGAGTTTTCTCATATTTTTTTTATTAACAACTGAAATGTTGACAACGCAACACAAACAATAATTCGATTCCAAATTTAAAATTTATTTATTTATTTTATATTTTTATAGAGAGAGAGAGAGAAAGAGAGAGAAAGGAAAAGAAAATAGTAACCATGAGCAGCAAATTTTTGAATGACGATATCCTTGAACACTTGGAACATTTATATCGATTGCGTTGCAAAGAAAACAAATATAATAAGGACATTAACCATCGTCAGGTACCCGAAGGTGATGTCTATCTATTATTTGTATCTAACGTTAATAGGGCTGTGATAAGTCAACGATTACTTCGACGAGCATTGAGTAAAGTATTTGGAGATGTTGTCGATGGATGTGATTATCATTTACGCTATGTGGAGAATCCAGATAGAGAATCATCCGGAATGAATAAGAATAAAGAAGTTACAGAAAAATTGAATGCTTTCCGAAATAAGCGAACAATTCCATTATTGAAAAGTGAAATTGCTAAAAACAAGAATTCAAATTCAACGGAAAAATCGAAAAGTGCAATACAAACATCGAAAATATCAATACAAAAATCAAAAACTTTCATTCAAAAATCAAAAACTTCCATACAAAAATCGAAAATTACAATAGAAAAATCAAGAACTTCAATAGAAAAAACTAAAGTTCCAATTCAACAACAAACAAATTCAAATCAGAAACCGAAAATTCTATTTCAAAATTCAAAAATGCCAATTGAGAGACAAAAAACTATAATTCGAAATAAACCGATTGTTGGAAGTGCATTAGAAAAGAGAAAAGAATATTCGTTACGTATATTGAAAAAGAATGTATCGAATGTATCGACGACAACATATGATATGAATGATTCTGGTGAAGAAATGCCATCTTCTATTACTTTTGCAACATCATCATCATCATCATCATCAGCAACAGTAATAGCAACATGTCGGAAAGAACAACAACAACAACAACAAAAACGACAACAATCTAATCAAAATTCAATAAGAGATTTTACAGCAATTGATTTGTATGAAAACGTACAAGATAATAAACCACAAAATAAGGATAATAAGGATATCTTCAATATGCTTCCAAAACTGGAATATATAATGCTTGAAGCTCGTAATGCTTTACATCGTTGCATACGTTCAATCTTTGGCCGTTCAGTGCCATTAATTTGTGATGATGAATTAACAATGTCACCGACATTATTTGGCCCAAATATTTCAGAACCCATCACTGAAATACTAGATGTATTTTATAACATGTGCAATTGGCTTTGTACACCAGAAAAGTCAACAAATGAGAAACATTTAAAATTTGATGAAGAGAATTTGTTGCAATTGGAATTTGTTGAAGATCATCATCATGATCATAAAGATTTAGCGCTAACAGCAGTAACAACAAAAAAACAAGATATCTATCATATTGAAACGGAAAGTAAACAATCAAAAAGTGGAAAACGCATTCGACGTAATCCACCTGCTCTTCCTAAATTTTGATAATAATTTTTATAATCAGCATTATATACACATAAAACAAATAACACTTACACATGTATATAATATATGATGTATATATATTAACGTTTATACTATATATAAATATCATATAATATATATACGTATAAATTGAAAAATTATTTAGTTTTACTTTGTTAATGCTAGTCCTATAACTCTGAAGATATCGTTATACCAGGCATAAAGAGATGCATTCTTAATCAAATCTCAATTTCCTGTATCTATAATTGCTCTTTCATCTGTTTCAATCAGGAATTTTTTTAAAGAAATTTTGCATATATGTTTCTTATTAGTGCAGGCAGGTATACATAGTAAGTCGGAAAGATTCGGTTTGGACGACTATATCTTATAGTTATCAGAGTCAGCTGTCGGTTAAATATTAAGGTTTTTGTATGAACAACTGATTGCAACTTACAGAATGTGAGTATTGCAAAGACTAAAGACTAAGTCCTGCTAAGCTTGTTTGACATTGCACTAATATATCATAGAGTTGTCATAGATAGCATCGTTAAAAATAGATAGGATTGTATGAAAAACTTTGTTGTTTCATAAGTTTAAGGCATACCTAAAAAGTTTGATAAATTTGTTGATCAAACGACTATAGAATAATGATGTCATAGTCATTTCTGGATTTCGAAGTAGAATTTTCGTGCTTATCACGATTTGAATTATAGTTTGTATGTTGAATTGGAACTTTAGTTTTTTCTATTGAAGTTCTTGATTTTTCTATTGTAATTTTCGATTTTTGTATGGAAGTTTTTGATTTTTGAATGAAAGTTTTTGATTTTTGTATTGATATTTTCGATGTTTGTATTGCACTTTTCGATTTTTCCGTTGAATTTGAATTCTTGTTTTTAGCAATTTCACTTTTCAATAATGGAATTGTTCGCTTATTTCGGAAAGCATTCAATTTTTCTGTAACTTCTTTATTCTTATTCATTCCGGATGATTCTCTATCTGGATTCTCCACATAGCGTAAATGATAATCACATCCATCGACAACATCTCCAAATACTTTACTCAATGCTCGTCGAAGTAATCGTTGACTTATCACAGCCCTATTAACGTTAGATACAAATAATAGATAGACATCACCTTCGGGTACCTGACGATGGTTAATGTCCTTATTATATTTGTTTTCTTTGCAACGCAATCGATATAAATGTTCCAAGTGTTCAAGGATATCGTCATTCAAAAATTTGCTGCTCATGGTTACTATTTTCTTTTCCTTTCTCTCTCTTTCTCTCTCTCTCTCTATAAAAATATAAAATAAATAAATAAATTTTAAATTTGGAATCGAATTATTGTTTGTGTTGCGTTGTCAACATTTCAGTTGTTAATAAAAAAAATATGTGAAAACTCTTTTTCCACTAAGATAAATGTATGACATCTAAATCAATGATAGAGTGATAACTCTCTCACACCAGAGTAAGGGTTTTGATTGTTAAAATAAGCTTAAAAAAAAAAAATAAAAATAAATAAATACAAAAATAAATAAATTTATATTAAAACCATAAAATTTTAGTAAGTAAAATAAAATAGAAAAAATGCTAGATTTTTCCAGCTATACTGTGTTATTTAATATGCTAGATCTAGCTTTAAATAAGCTAAAATGGTAACACTGGTTTGCATATGCATATTTAGTGTATGCGCCTGTAAATATACATATGTATGTATGTATGTACGTTACTCTTCTCCTCTTCCCACACTCTCATTTTACGTTTTATTCATTCTGTCCGCTGCGTAATTTA